>NAVB01000804.1:0-47173 GCA_002179805.1 Acanthamoeba lenticulata
TGCCTCGCCCCACCGCCTTGGCACAGCAACTGGTGGAGAAAGTGGGTAAGGGCGCGTTCGGCATTGTATATAAGGCACTCCATTTTGAAACCGGCAACCATGTCGCCATCAAGCGGCTCAGCAAGGAGGGCATCGACGAGAAAATGCTTCTCAACCTCAAGGTCTCCCACCGTCTCCACCTTTTGCTCTGCCTTTCCTCTTCCTTGCCGCTGATACGCTTCTCCTTCTTCAGGGCGAGATCGACCTCCTCAAGACGCTGGATCACAAACACATTGTAAAATACCTGGGCCTGGTGGACTCGGACAACCACATCAACATGATCCTCGAGTGCGTTCTCGGCCTTCTTCTTCAGCCTCCTCTTCCTCCTCAGGCCTGACCGGCCACACACACGTACACGAACAGGTTTGTTGAGAACGGCTCGCTCCTGCAGATGATCAACAAGCTCGGCGTGCTACCCGAGAACCTGGCGGCGGTCTACGTGGCGCAGATGCTCAAGGGCTTGATCTACCTCCACGAGAAGGACGTCACGCACCGCGACATCAAGGCCTCTAACATCCTCCTCACCGCCGACGGCCTCGTCAAGCTGGCCGACTTTGGCATCGCCACCACGGGCAACTCGAGCGACGGCGACCAGTCCGACCTCGTCGAGGGCTCGCCCTTCTGGAGTACAGCGCCACCACCACCATCATCATTAATGCATCGCCGTTGTTGCTGATGATCCTTTTCTCTTGCTGTGGCACCACAGTGGCGCCGGAGATCATCCAGCTGGACAACCCGACGACGGCTTGCGATATCTGGTCGCTGGGCTGTACGGTGCTGGAGCTCATCACGGGCCAGCCGCCCTACTTTGACATGCCGGCCATGTCGGCCCTCTTCAAGATCGTGCAGGACGATCACCCGCCCATCCCCGACACCTTCTCCGAGGTGCCCCTCCTGCCTTGATTTCTTTCTTTATCTGTGATTGTTTATTTGTTTGTTTGTTTATTTTTTGTATTATTTTAATATTTTTTGGACGTCAAATTCACCGACGTCGCGGAATGCGTTGACAGGGCCTGCAAGACTTCCTGCTGTGCTGCTTCAAGAAGGAGGCGTCGGAGCGCGCGACGGCCACACAGCTGCTCAACCACCCGTGGATCAAGAACAGCATCGCCATCCTGGTCCGTTTCTCTTTCTCTCTTCCCCTCCTCCTCCCGAGACGCAAGGGGGAATCGGCTGACTTGGCCCCGGCCGGCGTGCAGAACGGGCTCGGCGAGCTGAGCGTGCGGGAAGCGCAGAGCACGGTGCGCCTCCACAACCACAGCGGAGGATCGGACAAGGAGTCGGGCAGCAGGTACGCGTGCGCGAGCTCTTCTCGACCCACTCGCATCGAGACTGACCGGCTCGGGGACGCAGCGGGAGCAGCAGCAGCCGCAGCAGCACCAGCGGGCGCTCTGGGGCAGGCCGATGCTCGTTGCTCGCCATCGATTGGGGCAGCTCGTCCAACGACAGCGAGGTGGCTTCTCCTTCCCACCCTGACGCTCCAATTTATTGTTCTTATTATTTAAAATGTATTAATGATTTAATTTTAATTTTTTTGTGGACCAAATGCGTGCGCAGCCGCTTGTGTCGCAGGAGCAGTCCACCATCGAAGAGACGGATGAGTGGGAGCGGCCCAGCCGGCCCGTGCGCGTGTCCGACATCTCCTCGCGATTCGAGGTTCGAACTTCCCCTCCCAAACCACCTCCCACCAACCACCACGCGCTTCTACAGTATTATGTTCCCCATTTATCTAAATATTTCATATTGGAGTAAATATTCATTTAGCTTTATCGAAGGGGAAAATAACGACTTTTCCTTTTCTTCTTCTTCTTCTTCTTCCGCGTGTTCCACGATCACGAACATGAACACACGATTACGACCACGATCGCGCGCGAACACGAACACATATCCACACACACATCAAACACACGCATGATCGTTGCACGGGCTCAGGATTTGGCTTACCAGGAGTCGGTGGGTTACGTCGTGCTCATCACCGGCTTTGAGACCCGCAAGAACAAGCTCATGTCCTACACCGTATGTTCCCTCCCCCTCCCTTCTCGTCCACCTCGCTCCAGCCCAGTGCCCAGTGGCTCAGATGCTGCGCCTTGTCGTCGATCGCCAGGTCTTCCGCCTGAAGGTGTGCCTGGGCAAGGAGACCTGGCGGGTCTACAAGACCTACACGGACTTCAAGGACGTACACGGCCAGCTGCGCGCTCGGCTGAAGAAGGCCAAGAGGAAGGGCGTGCAGCAGGATTTGCCCAAGTTCCCCAGCGGCAAGATGTTTGGAGCCGACAAGGAGGACTTTGTGAAGAAGCGAAAGCAGAAGCTGCAGACCTACATCACCGAGCTCCTCAAAATCCCCGAGGTCATGAAGACCGGCCTCCTCACAGGCACGTCCCTCGCCCTGGGCTTTTGGACCTGGGCAAACGTGGTTTTGGGGAGCTGACGCTGGTTCATGTCTCCAGACTTTTTGAAGACGAACGGGCACGACGTGATGTCGCTAGGGTTCCAGAAGGAGGTCGAAGGTTTGACAACGCCGAACACCACCACAACCACCACCCCAATTACAACCACAACAACCACCACGACAACAACAACAAATAATATGAGCGCTACCAGCGCGTTTGCTTCACCACCATCATCATCATGCTTATCGCCAGAGCGTACGCCAGGACCCCCACCTGCCGCAACTAGGACTCACGCATATCCCGAACAACCAGGTTGTGTCGACGAGCCGCCACTGCCGGAGCGCGAGCGGAAGCTGAGCGTCGTGCGATCATCACTGCGAACAAAGGAGAAGAAGGCTCGACAGAACCTCGACCTCGACATGGACGAGTGGTCTGTCGAGGACCGAATAATCGACAAGGAGGAGGGCGAGCAACGGCCGCACTGAGGCAGAGGACCAAGTCGTTAGTGGTGATGGTGCCGGTTAGAGAGTGGGCAACCCGAGGGTGGGTCAGGGGATGGAGGAGGAACTCGCCCGGCTTCTTCCTCTTCTTGTTATTCTTCTTTCCCGTCGTCGCCTTTTGTTGTTCAAGTGCGCGACATGTGGCTGCCCTCTCTCTCGCTGGTACGCGGCTCCGCGCCCACGGCTGGCGGGCGCCAAACCAAGAGAGGCGACTCGCGAGGCTGCGCGCGGTCAAACGTCAATAAAGAGGAACAGTCGATAGAACTGCGAGTCGTGCTTCAAGATCCAGCCACATGTGCTGGTGCCTCGCGTGGTTGAGCGTTTTATTAAATCTCCCAACACCATCATTATTTGAAACATTTATTATCAACGACATCGAGCATAGCTCAAATTTTCGCTGGGATCCCTAACGGCAACTCACGCCGGCGGGCAGCTTCTTCGACAACGACAACACCTGCTTGGTGAGGCGCGCCACGCGAATTGATAGAGAGGACCAAGAGAGAGAGAGAGAGAGTCTACCCTTTCATCTTTCCATCAGTGGACGAGTAAGGACAAACTTACAGGGAAGGAATTGCGAGGGCCGTTAAACATACGCAGCATTAAGCGCCATGTTTTCGTCTTCGCGTAAGAAGGATGAAGATAAGGACAAGGACTCTCGTGGCTCGGTGGCCAAGAAGCGCGCCGAACGTGAAGCCATCAATCAGAAGCTCGGGCGCCTCATGGTATGTCTTCGTTATCTACCAGATAAATCACTCAATTTGTATAAGGCCTTGATCAATGAGCTGTGAAATGATCTGCGCTTGAAACCTCACCGATGAGGCAACAAAAATCGTCGTGCTGCTGTTTTAGGATGCGCTGGGATTGGCTCCCGGCGACCCGGAGCGGGAGGCCATGGCCGACTGGTCCTTTGCCAAGAAGCAGCGCAAGCTCGAAGAGCATAGCAAGTCGAGCAAGATTGACCTCGACTCTGACGTTCTTGTACGTGCTGCTCGCCACCTCAGGCCTCCCCAGCCTCCTGTGTCCCCCTCTCAAAGTTGACGCGTGACGACCACCGATGTGCTTTCGCCCGTGAAGATGACGGTGGAGCGGCTGCGCGAGAAGCGGATGGACGTCGAGAGCCTCGACGCTCTCTGCGAGAAGCTGGCCACGTCGAGCGCCGACTGGATCAAGAACTTCACCAAGTACAATGGCGTGGCCTGGCTCTACGAGTGCCTCGCCTTCTACGTCTACAAGGCCGGGTACCACCGATCAATTCTCCCCCAAACGTCCTCCATCGCACGCGTGAAACTGATTGAAGCTGGCTTTGTGTTACTTTCGAATTCAGGTCAATCCGTAAGCAAAAGAAGGACATCGAGATCTTGGAGCTCGTCGTGGCTTGTGTCGTCGAGCTCATCAACAACGGCGGTGTACGTGACCCCACCCCCTCTTCTCCCCGTTCGTCGTCACCGCAGGCTGGGCTCACACAGACATGACGATGATGGCGATGGGGGGCGACGATCAGTCTGGCCTGAAGGAGCTCGCGTGCTACCCGGACTGTTTCCGGGTGCTCGTGCGGTGCCTGTCCTACCTCTCCACCAACAAGAAGTCGCTCATCTTCGAGTTGCTCGCCGCCATCCTCCTCCTCTCGGAGGACTTGTGGAAGTGCGTTCTCGCTGCGACCATCGCTCTAATCTCTTTTATTTGTTTATTTTTTGAATTTGTTTTTCAATTGTTTTAATTATTAACGTTGAAATGGCGGCAGGGAAGTGACGTCAGCTGTGCGAATGTACAAGATGGTGTACCCGGAGGACTTCCACGCGCTCATGCACGAGCTCGAGGTGGGCGAGGACCTGGACTACAAGGTCGCCTTCCTCACCTTTGTAAACACGATGATCGTGCAAGGCCAGTCCATCAAGGACCGCGTCAAGGTCCGCGAGGACTTCATGGTCGAGCGCATCACCGACATCCTCGCCGTACGCCCTTTCTCGCCCTTTGGTGTCCCTCGATGGCGACGCTCTTGAGTCCCCTTCTCCGAAACGCTGACCGTGTCGTGTTGTTGTTGTTGTTGTTGTGTTCTCTCAGGAATTGAAATCGACCCATGCCGACGACGAGGACCTGCAGGAGCAGTGCATCGTCTTCGACGAGGAGCTCGAGAACGACGCCACCGTGCTCAAGAACCAGACGATGTCGGCTCGAAAGCGCGCCGACGGCGATGACGCCCAAGAGGAGTACTTGGCCCCCATCTTCCTGCGTCCTTTCCCAACCAACTTCCATTATCGTCATCGTCATCACCACCATCATGGCCGAAAGCTAACGACTTGCCCGTGACGAAACGCAGCAAACCGATCGAGATCATCACGACGCTGTGGGAGAAGATCAAGGGCTCGGAGATCGAATCCACGTTCTTGTCGATCATGCACACGCTGCTCCACTTGGGCCTCTCCCTCAGCTCGCAGGACGTGAGTCTCGCCAAGAAGGTCTGGGGCACCATCGACCGCCTCCTCCGCCAGTTTGACGTCATGGGCAACGGTGCGCTGTTTCGCCTCGGCCGAGCGCTCCCCCTCCTCCTCGTCTCACCGCGAATGTGTTGGTGGCGTCATCACCGCAGCGGCCGGCCTCACCTTCGAGCACGTGCTGGCGGGCTTCATGAAGGAGGCCAACGGGACCCCTGCCGCCGCGGCGGCGCCCAGCGAGTCTCTGGCCTCGACCACCGTCATCGCCAAGCCCCCTACCCCACGAGGCACCCCATTCTCATTCTTTAGATTCCATTTCTTTTTCTTTAAATAACTGGGCGGGTACCCGCAGATGCGCCCGCGGCTCCGAGTGCGCCCGCGCCGCCTCCGCCTCCGGACGCCCCGGCCCCGCCTCCGCCGCCGTTTGGAGGCCCGCCGCCTCCGCCAGGCGCACCGCCCCCGCCGGGCGCGCCTCCCGCGCCGGGCGGTCCGGCGGGCTTTGGCGGCCCGTCGTTCCAGGACCCGGAGCGGCCGCCCATGCTGCCGTGGCGGTGGAACCTCATCCCGCAGAACCAGATCAAGGGCACCATCTTTGACGGCCTCAAGCCCATGAAGCTCATCGACCAGGGCTACATCGACACCTCGGAGCTCGAGAGCGTGTTTGCCCTCAAGAGCGTCCCCAAGAATCCCAACCGTACGCTCCTCCCTTCCCCCGCCCCCTCCCTTCTCATGCGGCGCATTGGGCTGATGGTCCAACGATCGATGGGCGTCGCAGTGAACGTGATCGGCGTCGCGGCGTCGGGCGACGCCAAGGCCGGCGCGGGCAAGGCCAGCCAGAGCGGCAAGAAGGAGAAGAACGACCCGACGCTCCTCGACCACCAGCGCTGCAACATCGTCTGTACGTCGCGGTCTTTCCTCCTCCCCAATCAGTGCTGGGTACCGGTGACTCACGCGTTGGGGGCGGGACAGCGATCGTGATGCATCGGTTCCCGCAGACGCCCGAGGAGATCGCCAAGTCCATCGAGGATCTCGACTACAAGTTCATCTCCGTCCAGACCATGACCGAACTCCGCAACCTCTTCCCTGCCAAGACCTACGAGGAGGAGGTGCGTGTGTGCTGGGCCTCGCGCGCGCGCTTTACATTCCAGTGGTTGACATGAGCGTGATGTGGACCGCGTGAGTGCAGAAAAAGAAGCTGCTCGAGTACAAGGACGACCCCAAGAACCTGGCCGACGCCGAGCGTATCCTCCACACCGTGCGTACCCACCCGCCTTTTTTTTAAAATCTTATTTTTATTGTTGCATTTTGTGTATTTTGATCATTTAATTTTTTTTAAAATGGGGGAAATGCAGTTCTTTAAGGTGCCGCGCATTCGAGAGAAGATCTCGGTCCTGCTCTTCGTCGAGGAGGCCCGCGAGAAGCTCAAGGAGTGCCAAGAGGTAAACCAAGCCCCTTCCCTCTCCCCTCCTCGACCCGTCCTGCCGCTAACTCACGCTTTTTCTTCATCTTCGTCTTCTTTCTCTCTTTTCTTGAACAGAGCGCCAACACAGTGAAGATGGCCCTCGAGGAGCTGCGAAGCAAGCGATTGCGGCAGGTGCTCGAGGTCCGTTGTCCCCCCCCCTCCCCTTCCCTCTTCCCTCTCTCATCTCGCTCGGGCACACATGGGTCACACACAATAATTACTCATCATGAAATATGTGCAAACGCAGATCTCGCTGGCGGTCGGCAACTACGTCAACAACCCGAGGCAGCAGTGCCACGGCTTCCGCCTGTCGTCTCTGCTCAAGGTTGGTCTCCTCCCCATCGACCCAGCTCGTGTGTGCGTGTTACAAAAAATAACAAAAACAAATACAAAAACAAAAAACAGTTGAACGACGTGACGTCCAAGTCCAAGACCAAGTTCACGCTGCTGCACCAGATCGCAGACATCGTCGAGCAGAAGTTCCCGGAGCTCCTCGTCTTCCCCGACGAACTCGCCCACCTCCAGGAGGCCAAGACAGGTTCGTGTATTTATTTTATTTCATTTTTTCTTCTCAATGACTTGATTGGCGCTGACTTTAATTCACGCGCGTCCAACAGCGGTGGAGAGTCTGCAAGTGGAGACGAGCTTCATCAAGAAGGACTTCAAGCTGCTCGAGGACGAGATGAAGCTCTGCGCCAGCGAGAAGAACGACCGCTGGGCCTCCCACCTCGAGGTACCCCTCCCCCCACAACATTTTATTTTTCCAAATTTAAATAAAAAATTAAAAAAGAAACAAATAATTATTTATTTTAGCAAATAAATATTCATTTTAGCGATGAGTACTCATTCCTGTTGGGTCCCGATCGTAGAAACACCACACGGAGATCGCGAAGCAGCTGAGCAAGCTGGCCGACATGGAGGAGGGCTTCAAGAAGGACGTCGTCTACTTTGGCGAGCGGTCGGCTGACGACCTCAGCTCCTTCTTCTCCGACTGGGACAAGTTCACCCAGTCCTTCCAGGTTGACCCTCTTTCTCTCTTCGTCGTCATCATCATCATCTTCTTCTTCTTCTTCTTCTTTCTCTTTGCCATCGTCATCTTCATGGTTGCTGACGTGTGCGGGCGGGAGCGGAAACAGACGGCGGTCAAGTACAACATCACGGTGCGACGCAAGCAGGAGGCCATCGAGAAGAAGGAGGCCGCGCTGGCCAAGAAGAAAGAGCTCCTCGAGAAGAAGGAGCTGGCCAAGAAGAAGAAGGAGGACGCCGCCTACAAGAAGAAGGCACGCGCTTCTATAATCAATGTTTATTGTTTATTGCATGGATTTCTTTTTAACACATATTTTTAACATATAATACTAATAATATAAAATACAACAACAACAGAAAGAGGCGAAGGACAAGAAGGAGGCCAAGGACAAGAGGCCCGATGACCCGCTGTCGCTGAAGGAGGACAAGAAGTCGCTGCTCATGCGCAACAGCTCCCGAGTCAAGGACTTCAAGAGCCTCGAGTCGACCACCAACACCAGCCCACCATCCTCGTGCGTCTCCCACTTGTTTTTGTTCTTAAAATCAAGTTATGTTTTTAATAATGTTATATTTATTTCTTGGGGGCAGGCCGCGTGTCAACTTTGAGGGCGATCGCAAGGTGGGCGTCACCAAGAAGACCTCCATGCTCCTCAACGACTTCCCCAAGAGAGAGGTGCGCGCAAAACCACTGCTCTACATTTTTTATTTAGAGAGAGAGAGAGAGAGGCTGCGTTGGGCGCATGTGGGGCGACTCTGACAGCAGCTTCGTCACCTTGTGAGTGCAGGAGGTGCCGCGCAAAAACTTCATCGACGTGTCGACGGTGGACTCTGTGGTGGACGACTTCTTCAAGTCGGCGCCCGTGGGCGAGTCCAACGAGAAGGGCACCGTCAAGCAGCTCGTGGCCTCCCTCCGGACGTCGACCCGGTTCTCCAAGATGCGAGTCAACCGCGAGAGTACGTCTCCTTCTCTTTCCCCCCATGACATGTGGTTCTGCTTGCTCCTTTCTGACGACGTGGGCGTTGGCTTTTTTCCTTGTTTGTGCGCTGCAGCGCGACACGAGGAGCCCGTGTCGCTCACCACCGAGCAGAAGCTGGTCAAGCAGGTCTCGACGCGCCTGCCCAAGTTCAACCTCCCGGCCCGCGACTAGGGAGCGCTTGCGTCTCCTTGTCAGCTGTCTTGTTTTTCCTAGAAGCGGCCCGCGTGCGCTCTACGCCTCAACCCAAATAAATTTCATGTCCCAAAAGAACTCGTTCTCCGAGCTGGCGTGTTTGTAACGTGTTTATGAAATGTCTGAGCAGACTGGCTCTCTTAAGAGCGGCCACGGCCACGACCACGGCGACCGCCGCGTCCACCGCGGCCACCACGACCGCCACGACCACCGCCACCAGCGGGCCGGGGCTTGCGGGCCTTCTTGGGCTTCTTTTCGGCGTCCTTCTTGGGCGGCTTGGGCTTGGGCTCATCGCGGGACTGCAGGCCAAAGTCGGTGAGGAGCTCGCGGAAGGCGGCCTCGTCGATTAGCTTCTGCTGCTTCTCGAGGATCGTCTTCTCCTTGGTCGAGCAGTAGTAGATCTTGCCCTCGAACTTGAACTTCTCCTCCGACTCAGGCTCCGGCTCTGCGGGCTCCTCCACCTCCTCCTCCGCCACCTTCTTCTTGGGCGGTGCCTGGAGCGTCGCGATGGCCATCATCACGTTGGACGACCGGACGACTTCGGGGAGCGGCGTGCGGATGGTGCCGTCGAAGGGGAGGGCCGGGAGGCCAAACACCCGGCGCGCGTTGGCCGTCGTGGCGCGGGCCACTTCATCCATCGGACGCCCGAGGCACTCGGCCAGCGTGACCAGCACGTGCGGCAGGTAGGCCGGCTCGTTGTCCCGCGGGTAGGGCTTGGGCATCGTGAACGGGATCAGGTGCGGCGCGTCGCTGCCGATCAGCTGTCAAATTGCGACATCATCGCCCCAGACATGTTCGGTAAAGAATTAACAAAGTTGATTAAGAAGACGATGATGCTGGCGATGAAGAGGAAGGACGAGGTGTACCAGCTTGTCGAGGGGGATGTGCTTGACGACCTCGCGCAGCTCGGTGCCGCGGGCGTCGTTGCACAGGAAACCCGTGATGGCGATGTAGAACCCAAAGCCCAGGTAGGTCTTGAGGTCCTCGAGGCTGCCCGTGAAGCAGTTGATGACGGCCCGCCCAGCGATCTTGTCGGCGTACTTGGAGACCACCTCCACGAAGCGGTTGGGGCAGCCGCGCTCGTGGAAGAAGAGCGGCTTGTTGAGCTCGAGAGCGAGCTCGATCTGGGCCACGAGCCACTGCTCCTGCATGCGCATCACCTCCTCCACATCAAACACGTTGATCACGGCCTTGCTGGTTGACGTCGACGAGGAAGTAGTCGAAGTAGTCGAGGTCGAGGTAGCAGTCGACGTGGCCTCTTCCGGCTTCTTCTCCTCTTTTTCCTTTTCCTTTTCCTTCTCTTCTTGCTCGGCCTTTTCCTTGTCGGCCTTCTCCTTCTCGACACGCTCCTTGGACTCCTCCACGATCTTCTCCGCGCGAGGCACGTCCAAGCCGCACTCACCTGTACGTGTCATGCGTGGCCCCGCCGCACGCTCACGTGAGCCTGACGAGCGCTTCGGCCAGGGAGAAGGGCGGTCGCACCGATGGCGACGCAGAACTTGCTGGCGGCGAGCTCGCGCAGGCGGGCGACGTCGGAGAGCGGCGACGCGACGGCCTTGTACGGGTGAACGCCGACCATGGTGTAGAGGCTGCGCTCGCGGCGGGCGCACTGCTCCACGCTCCACGCGCTGTTCTTGGCGTTGGTCGCGATCAATACCATCTGCGACACGCCGGCGCCGACGGCCTTGCTCACCACCCGATCGGCGTCGTCGCACAACGGGCTCGAGAACAAGTTGACTCCTGTCCCATTTAAAAAACAAATATTGATCAATTTTTATTACTCTATAAAATGATTAGGTGTTGAAGCAGGACGCACCGGTGTCGACGAGCTCGGGCAGCTGCTCAAGCGTGTGGTAGGCCTCGGGCGTGATGAGGTGGCTCGTGCGCTCAGGGAAGGTCACGCGGAAGTTGAACACCCACAGCTTCTCGAGCACGGGACCCTGCAAGTGCACGCGCGTAACAAACAACGGCCCGTTGAGCGCTCAATGCCCTGCGCAATGACTGGGCCGAGCCAAGGCATCGAGGACGTACGGGGAAGCGTAGGGGCAGGTAGAAGGTGTCCTCGGGCATGACCGTCCGCCAGCGCGAGTCCTTCTTGCTGAGCTTGGCCGCAACGGGCTCGGCAGACGAGGAAGACGAGGATGAGGACGAAGACGAGGAGGACGCGGAACCTTCAGCGCCCGTGCCTGCGGCGGACACGATCGTCACCGGCTCGGCGATCTCGATCTTGACGAAGCCGTTGGTCTTGGGGAATTGGTTGGCCTATAGAGGTCGTGGAGCCCGCGAGGTCAACAACTCGGCCGACAACGAGATGATAGCTGTGAGCAAGCGGCACCTTGGTGGTGTGGGTGGCGATGGTGTTGATGATGGTCTGGCCGGTGATATGGACCACGTCGCGGAAGGGCACCTGCAGGCGCACGACGTTGCCGTCCGGTTGCCTGATCTCCCAGCGCACTTTGATGACGTGAACGGGCTAGATGTGGCAAGACACCAACGAAGCAAATAGCCCACCGATCAGTGCCAAGAACGAGACGAGGAGGCGGCAACGTTGAAGTAGTTGTACCTCAGATTCGACGAAGAGTTGAGGGTCAGTGACGGGGGTAGGCGAGAGAGCACAGTACTTGTACTTCAATTCGAGCAATTTCTGGATTTCGAGCATCACTGCTTGCTTCCTCCAGGCCTCGCCTGCGCCCTGCTGGGTCTTGACCTTACGCACATGCCCGGCTTGGGCCGTAATAGCCTCTAACAGCTCGGCAAGCTCTGCCTGTGTTCCTTTGCCTCGCTTCGCGCTGATCGAAGAGGAAGGCGAGACGTGGGCCGTATTGGCCTTGCCGCTTCGCCTGCTTGATTTCTTCTTTTCAGAACCAAACGTGGGCGCCGTTGAGGACGACGACGAAGATGAGACTCCAACTACAGGTTCCATTTCGAGCGTTTGTGACGTGACAAGAGGATGGGTTGTTGTTTGAACCTCTCCTACGCTCTCGGTGACCAGACTTGCCTGCGTCGTTTCCCAATTTTTTCATCATGGCCGTTCGCAGAACAACAATCCCTGGGGCGGAGAGAAGACAACATGTCTTGGTTGCGGTTTATTGGTTGTTGTGTGTAGCGGATGAGGTGGCTTTCGTCGCAAGACTCACGTCAGGGCGAGCGAATGGCGGCCGTTGACCGCCACGGCCACGACACGCAGCCCCGACAGCGCCTCCACGCGTGCAGGCTCCAAGCGCTTGTGCGCGTCGCCGTGGCCCAGTCTGTGCATGTCGTTGGAAGGTGAACAGCGGATCAGCTTGCAGCAGAGGACACACCAAACAACAATCACCAAAGCTGTGGCGCCGAGCAACTTACCGATTGTTGTTGCCAATCCCAAACGAGTAGACCTTGCCCTCGTTTGTGATGACGATGCTGTGTTGCGCTCCAGCCGCTGCGGTCACGATCTGTCCACGCACACGTAACGTTACAAACGAAGAAGGCAACAGGCCCGGGGCCGGAAGACACGTGCCTTCTCGTGGCTCAGGGCGGCGACTTTATTGGGGAGCGAGACGCCCTTGTCGTCGATCCCAATCCCGAGCTTGCCGTTGTCTCGGCACCCGAACGAGTACAGGGTCCCTTCCTCGCTGACCGCGAGGCTGTGAAATTCGCCTGCAGCGCACACAACCGACCAAGAAGAAGAAGAAGAAGATGATGATGATGAGTCATCATGGCAGTCTGCGCAAACCCGACGTGGCCGTTGTGAAAGTACCGGCCGAGATGCCAACGATTTTCGTCGACGCAAGTGCGTCGATCATCTTGGGCAGGGGCTGCTGCCCATCGATGATGTAGCCCAGCACGCCGTATCTGTCGTTGTTGTCGTTTTAGTCGTTGTTGTTGTTGTTGTTGTAACCACAAGTCAGGTCCAATGGGCGGGTGGAGAGCGAACCTGGACCAGCCGCACGAGTAAACGCGCCCCTGGTCGGAGAGGAAGAGGGAGTGGTGGTCGCCGGCCGACACGGCAGTGATGAACAGATGCTCGAGCGAGCGCACGATCTGCGGGACCATGATCACCGACGACATCAAGAGATCAAAGCCCATCTGGCCGTCTCTGTTGCTACCGAAGGCATACACCTGGCCCTCATGCGTCACCGCGAGGCTGTGGACACTGCCCGCCGCCAACTGCTTGATTCGCACGCCTGGCGTCGTCACATCGCGCGTCAGCATTCCACAAATTGCAGTGCTTGTTGGGCGTGTAAAAGAGATGGCGGCACCATCGAAGGCGGGGATGGGCGTGGGGACGAGGCGGTTTTCGATGTCGCCCAGCCCCAGCGCGCCCGGCTCACCGTAGCCGAAAGAATACACTTGGTTGCGGTCCGAGAGCACGAGGTTGTGCCACGCTCCCGCCACGATGTGTGTGATGACCACCCCTGAGAGCACAAGTACCAACAACCCATCGCGATGGTGATGATGATGAGAAATGGGCCGTTGTGTTGGCTCTGCTTTTCGGTGTGGGTACCGTCGAGCGCACGGATCCGCTTGGGCACCGTGAGATTCAGCTCGTCGCCGTGGCCCAGCCGGCCCACGCCACCCGCTCCACACGAGTAGACCTGCGAAGAACCTCGCCGTGAGAAGAAAGGCTTATTGTTTTTTTTTCTTTTTTTCTTTAAAAAAACAACATAATATGTAAAAAATTTTGAAGAAAAAACAAACAAAACAAAACATAAGATAACAAAAAAAAATAATAAAGAATAATAAAAAATAAAGAAAGGCGGGAAGTGCGGACTCGTCCTTCTGAGTCGAGGAAGAGGGAGTGCTGCCAGCCAGCGGACACGCTCACGATTCGCACGTTCTCGAGCGCTCTGATCACGCGTGGGAGCTGACCCTACATCGCCCCTCAAGTCAGGCGCCGCGCAAAGGAGCAAGTCAAGCAGGCACAGAAAAAAAAGAGGGGAAAAGGCGCACCGCACGGTCCCCACAGACGTCACCACTGACGCCGTGACCGATCGGCGAGCGGTCGTAGCTGACGCCGCCAAACGAGAGGGCCAGGCCGGCCAGCAGGTCGGCGGCACCGCCCCTCCCCGCCAACTTCCGCCACCGCCTGGAGTCCGGAAAGAGCAGAGGAAAGGCACATGCCGCGGGTTATCTCGTTGCACGCCAGGCAAAGCGCGCCAAATGAACGCGTTCTCGACCTCCGCCCCCTCCCCCCCCCCGGTCCAGGAGCAACAACGAAGACGACAAAGAACGGAGATTGGGGGGGGGGGGCGAGATTAAAGACAAAGGGTTGTGAGAGCGCTACCGTGAGACCAGGGCGAGGAGCGGAAGATGCCGCCAAACGAAGCCACCATGCCGTAAGACGAGGGTGAGCAACAACTCCTCGTCCTCTATGCTCAGGGCCCCCTTGGCATCCATTTTGTGTACTTCGTTTTTTTGTGTTTTTCTTGGTCGCCTTTGAACCGCGCGGCCGTCAGTCTCACTCTCCTGCTGTTCTGGCCCACGTAATTGTATCTGTCGCCCCGAGATATTGAGAAAATAAAATAAATGCATGAGCGGCAAGAAGAAAGCATGAGTCGCAAGTTTTGCATTCTGGGCATCGTCGTCTGCTCTTCGCGCAGTCGATTCGAGGGAAAACTCACTGGCGCCGTTCCGTCAAAGAACGGAAGAGCCACAGCCCCGGCATCAACTGGAGACAAGGAGGAGCGCAGTTCAGGCACTTCTGCTACACTTTCCGTGCTGTTTCGGATAATCTGTCCTTCATCTCTCTCGTGTCTGCCATTTGGCCCACGGCCCTGCCTCATAACCCGTGAAGCATAAAATAGCGCAAAGCTCTGCTCAAAGCAATTCAACAACCAACACTAAAACACAACATCATGCAAGGTTATCCACAGTATCCCGGCCAACCGGCCTACACAGACGCCGCCGGCTATGGCATGGCTCAGGTGCGCTTCCCTTCCTACCCTTTCTCGTATTGACTAAGCTGACTGGAGAGCTTCCTCTTCAGAACATGGGCTATCCCCCTCAGGGCATGCAGCAGCCCCCGATGTATCAGCCCGCCGTGGACCCCATGGCCATGGGCATGGGCATGCCAGCCCCTGGCATGCAACAACAAGCCGCTTATCCTCCCGCTCCCATGATGGGTGGCGCGCCTATGATGGCTCCGCCAGGAGGCGGCATGATGCAGCAAGGGTTCGGCGGAGAGGACCCCTACGCCTACGCTCAGCAGTTCGGCCTCACCCGAGGCGAGGTGGACGGCGCTGTCGAGGCCTACACGGAGCTGGCCAACACCGACCGCGGCCTCTTGAGCGCCTTTGGAACAGGCTCGGCCCAGAAGCTTCTCCAGAAGGTCTTTGGGTCTGCGGGCAACGACCAGATGATCGCCGTCCTGGTCGGCGTCCTGGGTTCGGCTCTCGCCAGCGGCAGGGTAAGCTCCTTCCACATCGTCAGCCTTGTCCCTTGTTTTAACTGACCTTCTTTGTCGTTTCTCCAGATGCCAACAATTAAGGACTTCATCAGCATGATGGGCCAGTACAAGATGGTACGTGCAATCGTTTCCTTGCAACGGTCGCGGCCAATGGACCTGTCCGTCTCACCTCACCACCCGCACAATCTGCAGAACTCGCTGGGCCAGTCCATGACGGGCAAGATACTGGGTAACAGCAGCAACCACATGGGCGGCCAGTACGCCGGCATGGGGCCCATGGGCACCGGGTTTGGCCAGGTCCCTGTCGATGGCCAGAGCCACGGCGGGATGGGCGGCGGTCTCGGGGCGATGATGGGCAACCTTCTCGGTGGTCACGACTCTGAAGGCAAGCACGGAAAGCACGGCAAGAAGGACAAGGGCAAGAAGAAGAAGAAATAAGAAGTGGTCAACCCAAACAAATGGGGAGCTGTAGATATCTGCAGTGCCCATTTCAGTCAATACAATATCTTTTTCAACATGTTTTTAATAAGGCTCGTGTGTGTTGGTGATCCACTCGGTGAAGAAGAACAGCGTCGTAAAGCTCGGCTCGCCGTCCGCGGCGGATGACGCCGAGAGGAACAACCACAGCGCCAACGAGTCTTCTGTCCCATGGTCGTACTCGGCCCAATGGGGCTCCTTTGTACCCGTTTGCTTCTGGTTCTCGTAGACGCCGACGGCTGTGGCAAGCGACAGCGCGGCCATTAGCATCTCCCGGATGGCTTCGCGCGGACACCCTCGCTCCGTGTCGAGGTTGGGATCCTGGCTGAATCCGTTGCCGTACCACCGGTCCACCAGCCTGGCGGCCTCGCCCGGCGTACCGCGCCGCAGAAAGCGCGTGCTGTCGCGCAGCATCCATGACAGCACCGGCGGACACGCCAGTGGGCCGATAAAGCTCGCAAAGGCAGGCCATGATGACGACGATGAAGTGGATGGTGACGGAGATGACGCCGATGGAGAAGAGAGGGACAGGAGTTCGGTGTGGCCTCGCTTGCTTTGCGAGTAGCCGTCATGTTCGGTGATACTCCAGTGCCACTCGTACTGGAAGGGGAGAGCTACGCGCGCTGAGCGGAAGCGGAAGAGCAGCGGCAGCTCATGCACCATCACCCATGTCCACCACGACCTGCTCGTACAGCCCAGTGCCACCAGACTCTGCACGTCGAGCCAGCGGCCGAGCGTGCTGAGCGGCGGCAGCATTCGCTCCACGCCGAGCAGTTGTCTCATTGGCGGCGACGGATCTTCGTCGTCGTTGTCGTCATCATCAATGACCATCCTCAAGCGTCTGGTGTGGACGGAGGAGGCTTCCTGCTGGAGCTCGAGAATGGCGGTGTCATAGCTGCTGCATATCCCAGATGTCCACGGTTTAGCAGAGGAAGAAGGCAAGGATGATGAGGAGGATAGTGAAGCAGTCATGTAGCGATGTAGAGAGTAGACAAAGTCGTGATTATGGCTGACGACTTCCATCGCCTGTACTAGCAGAAGCCGCATCATCGCCTCGCGTTGGGGCAGGCCATGTCTCTGCAGATACTGGGCGCCAAGAAGCATGACCTTCCTACAAAGAAGGAAAAGGGCATCACCATCATGTGTTCATCACTGTGTGAAGGAAGGAGAGTATTGGTACAGCATGTCAATGGTAGTGTCCGGATCGTCCTTGATGTGGAGACAAAAGGACTGGCCTCTGCAGAAGGTGCATGAGGTATTGACCACGCCACTAGCAGCCTTATCCAGCAACACTACTCGGTTTTTACTAACGCCTAACTGGTGTGCAACCTGATCCACCAAAACGATCCCCTGCAAGATGGTTGGCAGAGGTGAGCACCGTGAGGGGGGGGGGCGTGAACGAGATAGTACGCTGAGCGCCCAATACCGTAAAGTAGTCGCCTTGCATGGTGGTGGTGTAGGGCGTTTTGCAAGGCAGTGTCAGCTCCACCTTCGGCGGAAACCCCTCCTGAAATAACTCGAAAGTGAAGGTGGCGGTCATGGCAGCTTGAGCGATTATGTTCAGTTGTTTTTATTGGTGTTGTTTTGCTCTTTTTGTGCAGGGGATTGTTTTTTTAAGTGCAAGCAATAGAGTGTTGATGTCGAGTTGGTGTCGAGATTGGTGTTCACAGAAGCGCAGGACTCCTGAGGTGCGGCGTGCAGTAGGCGTGCGCCAAAGACCAGCATGCATTCTTAGATAGGCGTCACTCGAAGTCCTTCCAGGTCAGTCTTTCCTAACCATTCTGAGAATGCTGAGGGAGGGCGCCGTAGAGCCCATGTGAGATCTGTCCGCACACTCAAGCAAAGGGCAGCGACGGTGACGCCAGCAAGCCCAAGGGCCTCGTGCGTGCTTCGGCTCCGGCGAAATTCAAGCCACGCTTGTGCCTTCTCGCTGATTTGGTCGACGCCGCGAAACTGCCTTGGCGGTGGCTGGGACACAATACACCACATTTTCCGCTTTCTCCTGGTCTCATCAACGAGCCATTGAGGGAGCATCGATCACGTAGAAAACGAAGTTTATAAGCAGGAGCAAGAGCGGACAGGGAGCCGAAGCGCTACGCAGGAGCTACACGGGCGCTGGAGTGTGGCAACCGGGCTGAGACTTGAATTAAGCTCAATTCATCATCATCATCAACGAACCCATTTTCCAATCAACTCGCGCTATGTCCTCCTACGACTCTATTACGCAGAAGGATCACAGCATTTACTTGGAACCGAGGCCGCCACCTCCGCCATCTCCTCAAATCGGTGGTGACATTTTGGTCTCTTCGCCGCCCTATGGAGCAGAGGACCTGCCGACAACTGCACCCATAGAAGTGATTGACGATGCTGTGCTTGACGTCCTGCTCAGCGGAGGCAACGAGAAGAAATCGCCACGATGGACATCCAAGTTCAGCACAAAGGTCAACTCCTTTTTGGAATTCTTGGTCCCTTCTGGTGGCCTTACCGCTTCCATCTTTGAATTGCTCTCTGCCACACGTACGCCTCTCCCTACTCCTTTCCCTTCCTCCTCTTCTTGCCGGGCAACGCTGCTTGCTCTCGCTCACGCGTCATGTGGGCTCCACCGTGCACACCAGTGGGGGCCGGTTCGATGGCTTTGCCCTTCTGCTACAGGGAGACGGGTCTCTTTCTGGCGACTGCCCTCGTGTTCGTCGGCGCCATCAGCGCCTTCTACTCGATCCACCTCTTGGCGGTCGTGTCGGCCATCACCGGCCAGAAGACCTACGAGGAGCTCGTCAACCACGTCTTTGGCAAGCATGTTGAAATCATTTTGGTATGCCAACATAATCACCAGAACCCTCTTCTTCATCATCAGCACCATCACTTTCATCATCATCCTCATCATCTTCTCCTCTCGTGGCGACGTTTCCAGGACGTGGCCATCATCATCTTCACCTACGGGAGCACGATTGCCTACATCATCGTGATTGGCGACACGCTGCCGGCGCTCTCGATTCTGGTGGGCGTCGACCCGGATGCCATCTTCGCGCAGCGGTGGTTCCTCATGACGCTGGCCACGGTCGTGCTGGTCTTCCCGCTGTCGCTCCTCAAGCAGCTCAGCTCGCTGCGCTTCACGGCCATCCTGGGCTTCGGGGCCACGCTCTACCTCATCGGCGCCATGTTCTTCCGCGTGACGGAAAAGGTCGTCGTCGAGCACGGCCTTGACATGGACGAGGTCGCCCTGTTCCGGCTCGACACCAACCTGTTCGTGGCGGCACCCGTCGTCTTCTACGCCTTTTCGTCGCACGTCAACATCTTCTCCATCACCAAGGAGCTCCACAACCCGACCCCGCAGCGTGTCGACACCGTCATCATCGGCAACGTCGTTCTGGCCACCCTCGTCTATGGCATCATCGGCCTCTGCGGCTACCTCACCTTCCTCGACGCCACGGCCGATAACGTCATCAACAACTACGACACTGTACGACACCCACCTCCTTGCTTGTCGTCGTAGGCCTGCTGGCTGACGTGGATCGGGCTCCTTTCTCTCCGCAGTATGATGTGCCCATCCAGCTGGGCTCGTTCCTGCTCACGGTGGCCGTCATTCTCAACATTCCGCTCAACACGCACCCGCTCCGCATCACCTTTGACTGGATGGTATTTGGGCCGGAGAGCCGCGTTCCCGAGAACCTGCGCTACTACTCCGAGATCTTCCTGATGGTCTTCTCCGCGCTGGTCATCGCCATCTTTGTGCCCTCCATCACCGTCGTACGGCCTGGCGTGTCCGCTGTCTCGCGGGACCTCGTCCTTGTCCTGCCGCATAACACTCACACCATGATGGCCGCAGGTGTTCTCGCTGCTGGGCGCCACGGCAACGTCGTTTTGCTGCTACGTCATGCCCGGGCTGCTCTACCTCCGCGTCACCCCACACCCTTGGCATCGGTATCAGGTAAAGCGGGCAGTTGTTTGCTTTTCATATTCATTAGAATTTTTATTTTATTTATTTCCTGCTCACCACACACGCGCGCAGAACTGGGCGGCGCTGCTGTTGATCGTCGCGGGCACGGTTTCGGGGATCACCAGCACGGTGATTATCATCATCGATCTGATCAAGGACATGTGATTTGGTGTTGGCGGCGAGAGCAGCGGCCAACAACACGTACACCAGATGAGTGTGACTTGCCCGAGCCTTGCGCTGACATTTGCAAATAACAATTACAACAACAGCACATGTTGCATTCACCGCCTTGGGGTCAACAACAACTGGAGAAGATCGACTACTCGGTCTTCTTGCCGCGACGCTTGGCGAGCGAGTAGAAGAGGGACCCGTCGTACTGGCCGCGCATGCACTCGCGGCTGATCTTGCCGCCCTCTTGGCACAGGATCCACAGGAAGCCCCACTCGAGCTTGGCCGCCGCCCACCCGAAGAAGTCGTAGGCCACCCTTGACACATGATCATCACCAGCCTCAACAGCGTGAGCAAGACCAGAGGACAAGTTCCAGAAGAAGCGGACGAACCTGAACTTCTCGGTCATGTAGAGGAGCTCGAAGAAGGAGAGGTGGCCATCGTGGTCGCTGTCGAAGCTATCAAAGAGCTTGTCGAACTCGTGGGCCCGGAAGTTGCCGTTGTGGTCGTACATCTGCGAGTCGCTGCCGTGCTTGGCCTTGCGGATGTTGCGCACCTTGATCTGCACGCTCGGCCGCCAGTCCCACCTGCGGCAGGCCAACTCTTCAGCATCATGACGCTGATGATGGCTGACCGCACACAGAATGGCCCAAGGTGAAGGTGTACGCACGGGTCGTTGGTGAGCCAGCCCATGGCCAGCGGGATGACGATGGCCGCGTAGAGGGACAGCAGGATGCCGAAACCGATGGCGCGGAAGCCGCGGTAGGTGTCAACAGGCCCCACCTTGCCTGTCCTTTCGCGTGAGCCTTATACAACAGGCTTACATGTGGGAGCGTGGTACGTACCGTCATCGTCGAGGTCAAAGAACTTGACGTGCTTGTACAGGGCCGTCTCTCTGTCGCTGGCCCCATCCTGCGGCGCACCACCAACACCAGCAAGCGGTCGCTCTTCACGCTCCATCTAGTCTGTTCGGTGCGTGTGTGGTGACTGCACAACGCAGCACGCGAGTTTGACGTCAGGGAGGAATGTGACACCACCATGACAGGCTGCACGTTTTGCGCAGAAGAACACCGCTACGGAGAAGAAGCTCAACGCCAGCGCACAAGACGGTCGTCGCTGTGCGGCGGTTAATTAATGTCGACTGGGGGACGCAGGGTCGGGGCTTGGGACAACCGCAGCAAGACCACCAAGAGAGGTCCTCTCGGCCACCAAAACCGCACTTGCTTACTACGCCACTACACACAAGAAGAACACAAAGAAGACCCACCACACAAAACAAATGGTATGTTGTCCCTTTCACAGCGCTCCCCGTCGCGTCTTTGTCTTCCTTCGTGTTGTCCGTCGCTTCCGTCTTCGATCTTTTTCGTTCTTTGTGATACGAACTTCATCCGGTGTCGCTGGCCTCACTTGAAGCGCGGTTTTCCTTTGGTGACACTTCCCCTAACCCCTTCTTCTCTTTCCGTCAACAGGAATTCTTGAGCCAGGAGCAGATTGCTGAGTACCAGGGTGTGTTCGAGCTCTTCGACAAGGAGAAGCGCGGCACCATCGATTTCGATGCCCTCAAGGCCGGTATGCTGGCCATGAGGATGCACCCCAAGGATTCCGACATCAGGCAGATGATTAAGGAGGCCGACGTGAGCAAGACCGGCTCCATCGACTTCACTGAGTTCGTCGGTGTGCTCACCCGCAAGGTGGGCAAGATGGACTCGCAGGACGAGATCCTGAGGGCCTTCAACACCTTTGATCGCAATGACCGAGGTGAGATTCCCGTGGAGGAGCTCAAGAGGGCTCTCATGACCATCGGCGACAAGCTCTCCGACAAGGAGGTGCGAGAGGTCCTCAAGGAGGCTTCGGACGAGGAGGGCATGTTCAACTACGAGAAGTTCGTTCAGATTATGGTCGGCAAGAGGGCCTCTGCCTAAATCTTCCCAATTATGTACCTCAGCCAGCTAGCGTTTTTGTAATCAACTTCAAGCGCAACAAAGGGAGCCTTGTTTGTTGCTTTTCATTTTTTCTGTCGACAACACCCTTTTTTTGTCTCAGGTTCAAGTAACCGATGGAGCAGTCAAGCCAAAAGCAAACGAACAATGAACAGCCCCCTGCGCTTGTTGTGGTCTTGCAGCACGTCAACGCGCACATGAAGCCCGCGCTGTCGCACAACGTTGGCGCCAAACAGTTGGCCTCGATCAGGCAAACCCTTGGCCTGTCGCCAGCTTGGCTGGTTGGGCTGCTTTTGGTGGCCACTTCACACTTCTCCAGTGGGCTATCGCCAACGGCTGCCCTATGGATGAAACGACGTCTGCCGGAGCAGCTCGGGGCGGTCAGCTGGAACTGCTCAAGTGGTTATACGCCAACGGCTGCGCGATCGATGCAAAGGCCTCTGTCGAAGAAGCTAGGGGCGGCCATTTGGGCGTGCTCCAGTGGTTGTACGCCAACGGCTGCTATGCATGAAACCTAGACGCGCCGGGCAACAAGATAGAGATAACGCGCCCGACCGCTCTGTGAGGCTGCGCCTTTCTAGCCGACCCCCGAGTATCGCTGCCCACTGGGCACACAGGCCACCGCAGTGGCGGCGGAGGGTGGACACCTTGAAGTACTCAAGTGGTTGCACTCTCAAGGCTGCCAATGGGACGAGTCAGCCTGCTTAAAGGCGGCCGAGAATGGCCACAGCGAGGTGCTCCTGTGGATGGGCAACAATTATTGTCCATGGGGGTTATCCGACCTTCGCCGCCACTTTTCGCTGTGGCAACGCGGAGATGCTCGAGTGGCTCACCCAAGAGGGCAACAACAGGTGCGGTGGTTTGTCCTATGATGCTGCTAAGGCAGGAGACCTGGACTTATTCAAGTGGTTGCACACCTCGTACGAATACCCACTGGACGAAGTCTCGTTCGGCTTCGCTGCTCAATCGGGCAATGTGGAGATGTACGGAAGCACTCGAGTGGTTGCGCAGCAACTCTTCGTGAGCTTGCCTTTTGTGCCGATCATTGTGTCTAGGAATTCCAAAAATGCATCGTCTTTAATTTAAATTAACACAGCTGAAAATTGCTGCGGCCCAGCAAGACAAGTTCCTGCGGGCCGAGAGCAAGATGGTCACGGCTCGTTGTGCCACCAGTGTGGCAGCAGCCACGCTCCTTTTGTGCCTTCTTTTCTCCCTGACCGTTGCCCAGAACTGTATGGTCCCCAGCCTCCAAATACCGCTCACTTCGCACTTTTTCATCATCTTGTATTACGATTGTCTCCTTTATGAACCCTCAACGTGCCCGTGCTTGGCCTCAATACGCAAACTTGACTTCTCGCTTCAGTTTGGGCTCATTTTAATCCACGTCTTGAATAAACGCAGCGACGATGGGCCAGCTCGGCGTGCCGGTGCTGGGTCAGTTGCCGGCCGGTTCGGGCGACTGGTCGACCTTCATCTCCTACACCCTGCCCTCGAGCGTGGATACCCGCGCCCTCGTCCTGGAGTCCACCCTGGCCCCTGCTTGCAGCGGCGTGCAGCTCGCTCTGTGGCGCACGGGACCTTTCCAGCCCAATACCTCCGTGCCCGGCGTGCAGCCGGACTACTCCCTCAACGCGGTGGACTTGGCCTTCGTTCTGCCGCAGGACGCCGGCGGCAGCTGGTTCGTGGGGTTGGCCCACAACGGCTCCGTCGCATGCGACTTTAACCTCACCGCCCGCATCGAACGTACCATTTTCGCCGCCGCTTTCGTCGTCGTCGTTCTTGTTGTTGTGGTTGACGATGGGTGGTTTGTTTGCAATGCAGCCTTGCGCATGGTGGACTGGGGCGAGCTGTTCACGCAGCCCGGGGACGCCGAGGCCGGGGAGTGGGCCTACTTTGCCTTCCCCGTGCCGACCGACCGCACCTTCCCGACCTCGCTTGCCGTCGAGTACCGGGCGGACCCCACGTACGAGGCTCGCCCGCTCCACTTCGGACCTAAAATCGCCGCCGCTGTTGGTCTCGGACATAAAACTCACCAATCCACACCACCGCCACAGGACCTGCACGGGCAAGCCGGCACTCTACCTGCGCCACAACGCGCTACCCACGCTGCTCGAGGCCGACCTGCAGGACGGCGCCTGGGTCGCGGACGGGGAAACTCTGCGCATCACCTTCAACAGCTCCTTCCTTGCCGAGCACGCCGGCATGCCTCTTCCCTCCCCTCCCCTCCCACGAATTGGCTCGAGGACCCGTCGCTCACAGACAAATACACGGGTGTGTGCGCAACAACATGGACAGGGACCTGGTATGTGGGCGCCCTCGGCAGCGGGCCGTGCACCTACCAGATCGCCGTCCTCGGCCTTGGTATGCCAAACACGCACACACCTGCCGGAAGGCGACTGCGACTGACCCCTTGGGGGGGGGGAGTGAATTGCAGTTGACAACACGCTCGCGTGGGACACGCGCACGGCGGGCTCGGTGGCGCCCAACGCCTCGGCCTATTACCGGGTGGACAACACGACGGGCTGGTGCGGCTACGCGTGCAAGGTGCTTCGCGTGCGGCTCGACTCGGATCCCTCGCAGGCCGCCTGCCTCGGCTCGAACATGTCGCTCCTGCTCAACCTGGGCAGCGTTCCGACCGCCACCGCCAGTCTCTCCGACGTCCACACCGACGACAGCGGTTCATCACTCTTCACCTTTTAATTTTTATAATAATTTTTATGATCCTTTACTCATTTTTTTTTTTTTTTGCTTTTTGTTCTTTTATTGACTGTGTTGTGCAGAAACCGACCCGGCCCTGCAAGCCATGGTGTATGCCGTGGCTCTCTCGCAGAGTACCTACTTCTTGAGCATCACCAACCAGGCGCCCGACACGACCTGCGACTACAACGTCACGGCGCGCCTGGACGACCTCATCGCGCTGGAGTGGGACCAGGCCGTCAACGGGTCCTCCAGGCCGGCCTTCTGGGACTACTACTCGCTTGCCATCAAGGCCGTCCCCGACACCTTCACGGCGACCGTCACCCTGGCGGGCTCGCCCGCCCAGTGCTCGTCCACGCCGGTACGGCCCGACCGCTCTCGCCTCGCCTCGTTCTCGTCGCGACCGCTCATCATTCACCGCGGCGCCCGCGCAGCCGAGACTGCACCTGCGCCGGGGCAACTTCCCGACGGTGCTGCGCTGGGACTTTGCGGCCAACGAGACCAAGACCCAGGCCGACGGCACGATCGTGATCACGTTCACCGGCCACGGCGCGCAGATGACGCCCGGCGACTGGTACCTGGGCGTGTTTGGCGCGCAGCCGGCCGACGGGCCTGCCTGCCCGTACACGCTGGTCGTGAGCGAGTCCACGGCGACCCCGATCGCGCTCGGCGTCGACCACTACTTCACCTCGCAGGGCACCTTTGTCGATTACTACACCTTCTCGCTCACTGGTCCGTGGCTGCTCTTTTTATTTGTCGACCGCTTGACTGACCTGCTTGGCTGCTGATGGAATGATGGAATGATGGAATGATGGAATGATGAATGAGCAGAGCTGCCGCCGATCCTGGACCTGGAGGTGAGCGCCAGCCAGGCCGACTGTCCGGTGGCGCCCAAAGTGGGCCTCGGCTTCCAGGTTTACCCGACGGCCGACGGCGGCGCCGGCCAGCTGGGCAACTGGACCACGTCCAGCAACGGCGTCCACTCGCTGGTCCTCACCGGCGCCAGCCTCGTACGACCGCTTCCCTCTTCTCCTCTCGTCTCGCTCTTCCCGTGTGTTGTTTGTTAGCTCACGCCAGCGTCGTGGCCGTCGCTGGCAAAGGGTGACTACTACTTGGGCGTGTTTGGAAGCGACGCCAACGCGAGCTGCCCCTACAACGTGCACATCAGCACCGGCAGTACGTCGCATGATCTCCAGACCTCCCCTTCTCCTTCTTCTTCCTCTCGCCGACTAGGTCAACTGACTTCTTTATCGTCGACAACTCGGCCAACACAACAGCCAACCTCATCCTGCAGTTTGACCAGACGACGACCGGCCTGGTCAACGCCACGAACTTTTACCAGCTGGCCCAGATCGAGAACAACAGGTCCGCGGCAGCCTGCCCCCTCCCCCTTCCCTGTGCCCGTGCATTCTGCGCATTTTTCCTCACCGCCCCCGTTGAATCCCTTGGGCTTAGGGTGCTGCTCGTGCGCCTGGAGACCGACCCGACGCTGACGTCGTGCCACGGCTCCAACCTGGCCATGCAGCTCAACGTCAACACCCTGCCCTCGGCCAACCAGTCCCTGCTGGCCCAGCGCGACTACTCGGGTACTGGCCAGCCACAGTCTGTCGTCGTTATCGTCGTCATCATCGTTGTCGTCGTCGTCGTCGTCGTCGCTGTCGCCTTCATTCTCTCACATCACAACCACAACCACAACCGGCGCACGAGCAGGCCCCGGGTCGGACATGGCGGCGCAGGCCCTGCTCTACGGCGTGCCGGTCCCGGAGGGCACCTACTACTTGGGCGTGTTCGACTCGACCACCACGGCCTGCCCCTACAACATCACCGCTCGCATGGAGTGTACGCTGCTGCCAAGAACGCCCTCGGCCGTGCTTGTCGACAACTCAACGCTCGAGTGTTTGTGTGTGTGTGGGTTTTGCGCGCGCGTGGGGGAGCAGACCTGGACTTTATCGAGTGGGACGAGGTGGCCGAGGGCTCGCTGCGGCCGGCCAACTGGCACTACTACTCCATCGACGTCGAGGACGCGCCGCTCCGCTTCATCGTCAACCTCACCGTGCTGGACCTCACCCAGTGCCCCTCGCCGGTGCTTCCCTCACTCACTCTCTCTCTCTCTCTCTCTCAACTCGGGGATGAAGACTGAAGATCTGGTTGCGCAATACCACAAACGCGTGCAGCCCGACCTCTACCTGCGCCTGAACGCCTACCCGAACCTGATCCGGACCGACTACCATCTCAATGCGAGCGCGCTCGTGGGCAACTCGATCGTGTTCACGTCCGACCCGGCGCAGATCGTCCCCGGCCGGCACGAGCTTTCTCTCTCCCCTTGGCTGTTCTCCTCTGGACTGGGCTCTGAGCTGATGGTGGCGGCTGTTATGCAGGTGGAACGTCGGGCTTTGGGGCTCGCAGGCCGCGCAGGCGGCCCGTTGCAACTACCAGCTGACCATTCACAAGGACGCCGCCGACGTGGTCACGCTGGGCCCCGTCTTCAGCGACTCGGTCGAGCCTGTCGCGCCCAACTACTACTCCTTCGTTCTCACCGGCACGTGGCCTTTTTGTTTTCCCAATATCAAAACAAATCATTTAAATAATATTTGCTAAATGTAAATGTAAATATAAATAAAATGATGTGCAGATGTGCCGCCGGTGCTGGTGGTGGAAATGAAGCCCGATGCCAGCTGCGCGGCGCCGCCGCTGGGCGTGGTCTCGCTCAACGAATACCCGACGCTGGACAACCACGACTACCCGGGGCCCGTCAACTGGACCGCCGGCTCCGACGACTGGCCGCTCGCGCTCACGATCCCCGGCCCGCAGCTTCAAACCGTGCGCAACCCCCTCAACAATAAATAAATAAATAAATACAATATAAATAAATACAATATATATATATATATGACAATGCCAATTGGTCCTACGCGCAGGGCACGTACTACCTGGGCGTGTTTGCCGGAAGCAACGCGAGCAGCTGCCCCTACCTCCTCCGCATCCGCTCCACCAGTGCGTGCCCCTCCTTTTTAATTTCCTTCTTCTTTCTCTTTCGTTTCCTTCCCGCCTCCCCCACCGCGTTGGTCGTCTTCAAGGGGGACGCGGCTGACCCGCCTGTCGACGCGCGCAGCAAACGACGTCCTCGCTTGGGACACGATCACGCCCGGCCAGATCGCGCCTCAGACCGTCACCTACTACCAGTTGAGCCCTGCCCAGGCCTCCAAGTGCGCCTCCTTCCCTCTTCTGTCCACCAAACACTGTCTTTCTCTCATTAACTTGAACGATTTGAACTATGTCCGTCGTGTTGGGCTTGGGGGGGGGTAAAGGGCGATTCTGGTGCGGCTGATGACCCAACCGGGCCAGGAGCAGTGCCTGGGGTCGTTCCTCATCCTCAAGATGTTCCCCGACACGCTGCCCACCTCGACTTCCCGCCTCGACGCCGCCCAACGCGACTTTGCCGGTTCGTATTCTTTTTCATTCTTTTTAAATTGATTAAATAAATGTTTATTCATTTGTGTTGCGGGATGATGACAGGACCATCCGATCCGGTGCCGGCGCAAGACCTGATCTACGAAGTGGTGGTCAACAACCGCACCTTCTACGTGGCCATCTTCAACAACGGCACCTCGCAGTGTTCCTACAACATCAGCGCCCGCATGGAGAGTACCTTCCCCCCCTCCCCCAATCCTCTAATACGCTTCCTTCCTTCTCTGTTTCTCGCCTCTTCATGGGGAGATCGCTGATCGCCCGCGTGCGTGCGTGCGTGTTCGTGCGCATAGACACGGCCGTGCTGGCGTCGGGCACGTTCCAGTCGGGCTCCACCCGGCCGCTCTACTGGGATTACTACACGTTTGACGTCAGCGGCGACGTTGCCGGCCTCACGGCCACCCTCACCTACGCGCCCAACTGCACCACGCCGGTACGTGACCTCTCCCATGCAGCCCTTGTTCGTGTTCCCATCCACGAGCTCATCGCCGTCGTCGTCATCGCCGTCATCGTGATGATGACAGCCCGGCTTGTACCTGAGGCGCAACGCCTTCCCGAGCCGAGTGAGGAGCGATTATGGGCCCTCGTCGACGGTCCAGACCGACAACCAGACGATCGTCTTCTCCGGCAACGCCAGTGTGGCCGCCCCCGGCGCGTACGTCGTCGACCTCGACCCGGCTGGCCAACACGCCATGCTGACGTCAGCGTGACGTGGCGGCGCTCCGTGCGTGCTCAGGTGGCGCATCGGCGTGTGGGGCGAGGTGGGCGCGGCCGGAACGCCCGAGTCGACTTCGCCGTGCCCGTACACGATCGCGCTGCAGCTCAACCAGTCGACCGACCCGAGCCTCGACCTGGGCGTGCTCTACCCGCAGTCGGCCTCGACCGCCAACTTCATCGACTACTTCCGCTTCGACATCACTGGTAGCCGCCCCCCTTCCATGTTGGTGATGATCGACATCTCGGCATGTGCTGACGTTTGCATTGTCGTCGTCATCGTCGCTGTCGCTGCGCTAGCCATCCCGCCGGAGCTCATCGTGCAGGTGATCGTCTCGGACCCGTCGCAGTGCCCGACGCTGCCGCGCCCGCTTGTGCGCTTCGACCGCGAGCCCACGCCCACCGCCTACGACTTTGGACAGTTCGTGGCCGTGGGCGACGCGCTCACCCTCAACCTCACCCAGCCCCTCCTCCGCCTCGTACGCGCACGCCAAACTCTGGAATTTCTGCTATGCGTGCTTCGTCCGGCCTCACATTTTCTGAATTTCTTTAACTTGTACAGGGGACCTACTACTTGGGCGTGTTCGGAGGCTCGAGCGCCTGTGCCTACGCCGTGCGCGCCTTCACCCAGAGTTCGTCGCCTCTCTCTCCCTTCCCTCGTGGCTCTGCCCTCTGGCTGACGACGATCGACTCTGCCTGTACGGCAACAGCGCACACGGAGCTCCCGCTGGGGCCGGTGCTGGCCGACCAGCAGGTGGTGCCGTCGTCGTACGCCTACTACGCGCTGACGCCCGCGACGCTGCCCGCCGAGTCGGTCCTCATCGTGCGGGCGGTCGTGACCACGCCGGAATGTCAGGACGCCGACACCCTCTTCCTCCTCCTCCAGAAGGTGCGTCCCGTCGTCGTCATCGTCGATGGCTTCGTCCTGGCCGCGATCTGACTTGAAGCGCATGGACGTCGCGTCGCTGCAGAACACGCTGGCGACGATCGACAACAAGATCGTGGCCGACCTGCAGCAGGACGCCGAGGGCAACGCGCTGGACGTTGTCTACGGCGTGGCGCCGAGCCAGGGCGGCTACGACCCGCTCGACCGCTTCTTCGTCAGCGTCTACAGCGCGGCCGCCGAGCAGGTCTGCACCTACAACCTCTCGGCCCGCGTTCAGAGTACGACGCCGCCTTCCCCCTTCCTCCGCTCCCTCGTCATGCTGACGTCAGCATGACGCGCCCGGCCAGACACGACGGCGCTGACGCTGGGCCAGCCCACGAGCGGCGCGACGAGCCCCGGCTACTGGGCCTACTTCCGGCTGACCTTTGTCACGTCGCCCGGCCCCAACGTCAGCCTCGCCATCACCTCCAACTGCTCGGCCAGCCTCGCGCCCTACCTCAGGCACGCGCCGCTCGCCTTCTTCTTCTACTGCTGCTGCTGCTGCTGCTGCTGACGTGTTGCTGACGTGGCATCGGCGGGCAGGTGGAGCGCCTACCCGACGCGCGTGGCGTCCGACTTTGGCCCGGACGCGTTCGTGGCGACGGCCGCCGGTGGCCTCGCGCTCTCGCCCAGCGCGGCCGAGGGGCTCAAGGCCGGCACGTACTACCTGGGCCTCTTTGGGCTCGACGACAACACGACGACCACGCCCGACGCGTGCAGCTTCACTCTCCTCGCCCAAGCCGCCCGTGCGCCCTTTCCCTTGGCTTCGTTCTTTCGTCTCTTCGTTCTTCTGTCTAGTTCATTTTAATGTGTTTGTTGTTCTTGGCCAATGGGCAGAGCCGGAGGTGACGCCGATCGAGCTCGGCGTTCACACGAACGTGACGGCGGCCCCGCAGGGATGGACCTACTTTGCCCTCAGCCTGACCACTCCGGCCGCTGGTCCGTCCTCTCTCCCCCCCCCCCGCCTTCATTCTTTCTTTGGCGTCCTCAACTGAGATGCGTTCTGCGCCCGCCCGAATGTCGACAGCCGGCGTGCTGCAGGTCGAGCTCGAGCTGGCCGGCGACGCGCCGGCGGCCTGCGCCGTGCCGGGCGTGCAGATGGTGCTCAACCAGGACACCCTGCCGGACCTGGGCCTGTACCTGGCCGGCGGCCAGAACGACACCGCCCCGCGGGCGCAGATCTGGACCTACAGGACGATCGGGCTGAGCCCGTCCACGCACACGTACTACGTCGGCGTCCACAACGCCCTCGCCGCGGCCGCGGCCTCGTGCGGCTTCTCCCTCGTGGCCCACTTCAACCGTACGGTCCCGCCTCGTCTCGCCCCCACGCGCCCTGGCTCAGCCGTGCTTGTGTGCGCGCGCGCAGAGCTGGCGTCGCTGCCGCTGGCCGGCACGCCGACGACGCTCAAGGCAGCGGCGGCGACCGGGCAGTGGATCTACGCCGTGGTCGACCTCTCGGCCCTCTCGCCCCAGCCGGAGCTGCTCTTCCTCTCGGCGACTCGGTCGTCGGCCAACGGCGCTGTGAACGCCAGCGGCTGCCGGGTCGAGGTGGGCAAGCAGCGCTTCCCCAACGAGCTCGTCTCTGATTACACGCTGGCCCCCGCGGGCGCCTCGGCCGTACGCCTTTGGCCGCTTCCTTGCTTGCTTGCTTGCGACCACGTGTTCGACTCACGCGCGCACACGCGCACGCACGCACGCACAGGCGCTGGCGCTCAACCAGACGCAGCTGAACCCGAGCGGCAAGTGGTACGTGGGCGTCTACTACGAGGCCGCTTGCGGCGACAACGTCACGCTCGCGGCCCTGGCCCAGTCCGCGGTGCCGTCGTCGGCCGCCGGCGCGCCGGTGGCGGCCTCGGCCCAGGCCCAGGCCTGGAGCTTCTACGCCTTCACGGTCCCGACCTCGAACACGAGCACGGCCAAGAGGGCCGACGCGTCTGTGGCGCAGGTCCTCGTGGTGGAGGCCGCCAGCGCCTGCGCGGCGACGTCGCTGGAGCTCTACGTGCGGCGCGCGCCCGATTACCCGACTCCGGCGGCCTACGACGGCAGCTCGGCCCAGTTCCTGGGCGGGCCCAACACGACCGTGGTCCTCGTCAACGGCACGCAGGAGGCCTGGCAGCGCCGCGCGTGGAATGTGGGCGTGTACAACCGCAACGCCTCGCCGTGCGCCTTCACCCTCAACCCGCAGTTTGACGCCAGCGTCGACCACATCGCCTCGGCCGATCCTCTCAACGGCGTCGCCTCTGTACAGCGCCTTCTCCCCTTGAAGCTGATTATGATGACGCTGATGGTTGTGATGGTGATGCAGCCCGGAGGCTACGCCTTCTTCTCGTACGTGGCCGCCAAGGCGGGCACATACTACGCGCACCTGAAGGGCCCCGAGAAGGCGCGGCTGGAGCTCTACGCGCGGGGCCAGCGCTACCCGACCCGCTTCGACGCGACCTCGTCGGCCGTGTGGGAGAGCGGCGCGCGGGCGGCGGTCGAGGCCGGACTCGACCTGGCCAGCGGCGAGTCGGCCTTCTTCGCCGTGTACAACCCGGCAACGACGACGACGACCGCCGCAGAGGAGGCCGCCTTCAGCCTTAGCGTCGACATGACTGCTGGTGGGTCGGGCGGGGGCAAGAAGAAGGGCGATGACACGGACAAGACCGCGCTGTGGGTAATCATCGGCATCGCCATGGGCGTGCTGGGCCTCACGGTCATCGCCTTCGTGGCCTACCAGCTCCACAAGCGGAAGCCATGGGCCAAACGCTTCAGCCAGTTCGGCTCGTCGTCGTCCCGCCGCTACTCGGTGTCGACCCGCTACCGCCCGCTCATCAACGTCGACGAGGAGAGCGGCGGCAGCGAGTCCACCACCATCACCATGATGCCCCTCACCGGCAGCAGCCGCGCGGCCCGTCTCGACGAGCCTCTTCTCCAAGCGGGGGGCGAGAACGAGGCCGACAACGACGCCCTTTAATTTTGTTGTTATTTATTTTGTTGTTTGATATCGTTAACATGTTGTTGAAGCTGCTACTACTACTCAGAGGTCAAATTACAAGTTGTTGGTTCTTGTTGTTGTTGTAGTGTAAGTCACTTTTGCCAATGAATGTAAATATGGTAGGGGGGTTGATGGTTATCTACAAAACAAAACATCAATAAGTTCACGACGCTGGCGCTTCTGCCTCCTTGTCGACGGGAACAGCAGCAGCAGCAGCGGCAGTCGTCTCGGCGGCCGCCTCTTGTGGCAAAGATGATGATGATGTTGACGACGAGAGGGGCAGGCGAAGAAGGCAGCGCATGATCTGCTCCATCCACACGTCCTTCTCCTCGCGCGACGCCGCCGTAAGCACCGCTCGTTCCCGCCCGTCGGCTCGCGCCAGCTCAAACGCGTTGGAGCCCTCCCCTGTGTGCGCGCACGCATGCCGACGGTCAGCACGACGACAGCAGGACCACATGACGTCGAGAACAGCTGTACCGCAGTCGAGCAAGAGGCACTGGGCCAGCGGGATGGCGGCCTTGAGGAGGCACTGGCGCGTCTGGAGCACGCGCGCCACGAGGACGAGGTCGGTGAACAGGAACACGCGGCGGCAGATGATCTCGCCCCGGCTCGACAGCTTGTTGAACAGGCCCTCCCGCACGAGCACACGCTCCCGCGAGTCGCCCGCAGCCGCCAGCTCGAGCCCCTGGGCCACGCGCACGAGGCAGCGTCAGATCATGAGCCGAAACGAGGAGGACGCGAAGGACGAGGAGGACGTGCCTCGGGCCAGTGATGGAAGGCATTTTGGACGGCCCAGAGGGCGACGTGCGGGGCCTCGGGCGACACGAGCGGCTGCGCGGCGTCGGCCACCAGCTCAAAGGTCAAGGCCTCGAACGCGGCGGCGACCCGGCCCAGCTCGGCGCTTTGTCGGTGGGTCGTCCCGGCAAGCCGCCTCAACTCCTGCGCGGATGTGCGTGTGAGTGACATGCCACAAATTCCTCTCCTCTCCACTCGCGCACAGGCGCATTCCAAGCATTCCAAGCAGGGCACGTACGTTGAGGAGGCGCGGGTAGGCCATGAGGTGCTGGAGAGGCCGCTGGAGGCGGGCGATGAGGTCGGTTCGGCTGTAGCCGGCCAGCCGGAAGAGCGAGTACGGGTGGTCCGTCGCGGCGTAGACGACGAGCATGAGCTGCCGCAGGTTGGCCGCGTAGGCGCCGTAGACCCACCGCTGCTCGACGCTCATGGCGGCAAAGCAGGACGGGAGGTCGTGGTCGGGCACGGGCAGGCGCGCGGCGCGGCGGAGGCCGACGGTCAGGTGGCGGTGGAGCGCCCATACGAGCTCCACGTGGGCAAAGAGGCGCGCGAGGCGGCCGCCCGATACGAGCTCCCGCCCCTCGCTCCCGCTGTCCACCAGCAGCCGCCAGCATTGCTGCGTTCGATCGTGTTTGTGCGCGCGAGAGCGTGTAAGAAGAATGCCAAGAATGCAATAGGCACACGACATACCGTGACCACGAGCTCCAGGTCGCGGCACAGCTCCTGCTCCAGGTGCAACAGCCGCGCGAGGGTCTGCCTGTACTCGGGCTCGTTGGTTGTCTCGGCCTCGTGCACCTCCGCCTGCACGGCGACCTCCTCCCGCGAGGGTCCGCCATCGTGGGTCTTGTTGTCGCCGTCGGCGACAAGAGTCTCGGCAGGCGCCTCGTCAGCAACAACACCTTTGTGCGTCTTGGCGTCGTCCTCACCACCAACGCAGTCATCGCCGGTATGTTGATCGTCGTCGCTGTCGCCCAGGAGGTCCAGCAAATCTTGCCGGGACCGGCTCGGGGGCTGCTGCGAGGCCTGCATCTGCTGGAGGAGCGCCTGGAGCTTGGCCGCCTGCTCCTGGTGCACCGCCAGGTGCCGGAAGCTCGCCGGCTTCAACAGTATATCGGCCAGGCTCTGTTGTTGATGTTATTGATTGTTAGTGACGACAACAATGGTGATGACGGAGGCTCAAGGTACCTTGTCGGTGGTGGCGGTGGTCGTGGTGGAGGCGATGCTGGGAATGGAGGACAACGAGGCCGACAGGGAGGCTGCGGCGACGAGGGTCAGCGGGTAGGGCGATGATGACGAGGAGGCAGAGGCCTCCGAGGGCCGCCGGAAGCTGCGCCGCCGGTTCTGCGCAGGCGACATGCGCGTGCGCTGGAGTAAGTCGATCCCGCCGACGAGCGGCACGGCGTCCTTGCCAGCCTCGCGCACGTAGCCCCGGCTGCTCCGGTTGCCGCTCCCACTGCCGCCGATGCCACTCCCGCTGCCGCCGCCACCGCCGCTGCTGCTGCTGCTGCTGCTGCTGCCAAACGCGTAGCGCATGTCGTCGAGCGCGCCGATGGTGTTGGCCTTCCGCAGGGAGGCCGGTTCCTTGGACTTCTCCGGCGTCGTCGCGAACATGCGGCCTGCGCGCCCCAAAACCCCCACGATCGTTCACCTTTAGCGCTCGATTGTTTGGACGACGGCGCTTGGGAAGAGGGGGAGAAACACAAACCTTTGGCAATGCGCATGAACGAGCTCGCTGTGCGGCCGGTCCGGGCGAGGTCGATCGGCGGCGTGCCTCCACCGCTGCTGCCGCCGCTGCCGTTGGCCATGGCGCTGGCGCTGCCGCCACCGGTACCGCCGCCACCGGGATTGTTGCGCTTGCCGATGGCGATGGGCGAGCCGAGCACGATCTTGCGCGCACTCGCCTGCTGCTGCACGTCGGAGGCGCCGCCAGAGACGGGCGCAGAGGAGGGCGAGGGCACAACCGCTTGGGCGCCTGGAGCAGTGATGGCAGCGAGCGCGGCGGCGGTGGCGGCAGCGGCCTCCTCCTCTTCCTTCTTGGCGCGCCGCTCCTCACGGAGCTGTCGCTCACGCTGCTTGTTGGCGCGCTTCTTGTCGCGCTCTTGTCGCAGGGCCTGCTTGCGGTACTCGCGTTCCTTCTCCCGGCGGGCCTCCTCCGTGCGCTCCCACGTCTGCGCGCTCAGCGACGCCGCCTGCTCGATCAGGCCCAGAACACGCTCCGGCAGTCCCTGCCCCGCGGCGCTCTGCGTCGCAGCCTGCTGTCGACCCATCAGCACAAAATCGTGTGAACAAATTCAGGGCCAGGGAGTCAGACCTGTACGATTCGCCTCTCGGGAGCCGACTGGCCTCGTGGCTTGACTTCCTCGGACAGCTCGGTGACAGAGGAAGGAGGAGACTGATGAGTCAGCGAGTCGCTTTCGGAGTCAGACTCGCCGTCGCTCTTGGAGGAGGCGCTGCCGCGCTGGTGTGCTGAGCCCGAGCGCACCCGGGAGGCGGCGCTCTTCTCGGCCGGCGCCGCAAGCGAGCCATCGCTCCTCCGCCTCTCCATCATGGGCGGAGATGGGGCGCCGGTCGCCTCCACCTCGGGGAGGCAGGACTGATCATCGCCGCCATCTTCGTTGTCGTCGTTCTGGTGGTGCGCCGGCTCGCTCTGGGCGTCGTGTGTAGCCTCGCCAGAGCCATCGTCGCCGCCACCGGCAGAGTCGTCATCGACGACGTCGGCCTCGGATGGCTGCTGCGGCTTGGGGTCGGCTGTTTCGCCGACGGCCAACGAGAGCTGGACAAGTTCGTGGCGAAGCTGGGCTAGCACCTGCGCGAGATCTTCGCGGTTGCGTTCGAGGTAGTCGTACTTCTTCTGGGTGAGGGTGAGCTTCTCGCGTAGGCTGCTGCTTGTATGGATCTCCTTGACCAGCGCACTGCGCAGTGATTCAACGTCCTCGTTGCGCGAATTGCCTTTTGATGATGGGCCGGAAAGGGGGGAAGGGACAGAGCCCTCGCGAGGGCTAAGGGGGTAGGGGCTATCATCGCCTCTCGCTGACTGGGGTCGAGGCGATAAACCTTCCCCGCCACGAGGCGAGCCAAACGGATCGTAGAGCGCATTTTCCTCTAGCTTGAACGAGAGCGTGGGGCGGCGGGGGCCGTTCGAATCTCCTTCGTCGATACTACTGGTGCTTCGGTCTCGCTGGGCGGAAGGATGTGTGTAGGAAGGGTCTGGCAGCGAATCAGTTCGTTTCCGTGACCGCAGGCCATTCAACACCATCCCCACAACTCGGGCTGGTGAAGTTTCGCTGCCTTGACCGGAAGATGCCAGGCTGTCCTTCTTGCCAGGCGTGGCGTCTCGTTTCGCCTTGAGTGTTTGGTTGTTTCCCTTGTGAACGGCGCCCCCATTAATGCCCTCCCCCCTTTTGCGGGGAGGGAGCACATCCTTCTTCAGATCATCTCGCTTCTTCTCCACTTTAACTTCCTTCCTCTTCTCTCTCTTCTCTAACCCGTCCATGATGTAAAGACGCGGCTTCCCAACCAGATGGCGCCAGCACTTCCGATCTCTATCTTCTCAGCTGCCGCGGAAGGGGCTTTAATCAAGGGAAAGGAGTAAGAGAGGCTTCCTCTCTTTAGCGTGGTCGTTTCACCTTTTTTTCAACTCTTCAACAATCCTTGTCGGCACCTAGAGATGCACCACAACGGTAACGGTCGAGACGCCAAAACCGAACCTGGCCGAAAAAACACAAACCTAAAAGCAAAAAAACCCATAAAAAGAAACCACCCTTCTTGGCCTGAAGAGTCAAACGCCCACATCAAATCTTCACGAGTTCAAACCCTGAGGGTGTTAAGAGTCAAAAGCGGTAAAAACTGTACAGTCGCTCATTCAGATTCAGTCCATCAGAGCCCACAATTGATTTGCAATCGCCATCTTCGAATGCTTCGTGGGGTCCAGCGAAAAAGGTCGCACATCGTCGGCGAGCGTAACATCTAAGGATAAGCGTTGTATCAGCAAACACTCTCAAGCATTGTCGTTTCGAGAGAAAAAACGCACGTCCGGCCAGCATAACAGTATCGTAGTGCCATTCCAGGCTGGAAATGGTGCGGTAGAGGTTGAGTGCATGCTTTGTCCGCGGCAACTCCTCTCCGGCCTCTCTTGCCGCGTTGCTTGTCTTTGTTCGCAAGCTCTCTTCCAACAGGGAAAATCGCGCCAAGTCTTCCTCCAGCCTCCTCATGTTTCGCTCGGTCTGAGTGATGTTGTTTGTTACGAGCTCCTTCTCCTTCTCTAAAGAGGCTACTTTTGCAGAGAAGTGCTCCTTGGGTTCTCTTCGTGTCGCCCTCGCCTCCAACTTCCTCACATCCGCCGTGAGCGCTATAATGCACAATTATTGAATAGTACATGCGTGAGCTTGGATGCTACCGTGTTAAACAAGCCAGCTAACAAGCATAACGTACCTTTGATTGTGTTCTTCATTTCTGCTTGTTTGGTTTCGTGGCGGGCACGGATTGCTCGCTCCTTTTCTTTGATGTCGAAAATCAGCTGAGCATCCTTCTCGTCAGTGAAGACAGAGGTGAGCTCTGTCAAGATGAGCAGCGATTCATGGTGATCGGTAAGCATCTTGCTTGTGTCTCCGCGTTCACGTTCACGACCAACTTTTATGCGCCGTTCCCGCCAAAACGTACAACGACCATCACCTGTTTTCTTCGTCGTCATTTCTTTTTCCCTCGCATTTTTCTGGGTTGGGTGAGTGTTCGCCGAGATGGAGGCAAAGGCAGCTCGAGAGTGGACTGCCGAAGAGGTGGCGCAGCACAACACCAAGGAGGACTGCTACGTAATCGTACATGGTACGGAAATGGAGGTGGGGCTGCCCAGTCATGAGCCTCATCGGCTTTCTTTGCATGCGGCTGCAAATCAGGACGTGTTTACGATGTCACGGACTACCTGAACAAGCATCCAGGTACGCCATTCCCCACGCGGAGCTTGCAGGCCTTGAATCAAAGGCCTTTCCTCACCTGCAGCTTGCGTTCGTGGAAGGCGGGTACAATCTCTTGTATCGAGTTGCAGGTTCCGACGCCACGAAGGACTTCGAGGGCATGTTCCACTCGAAGAAGGCTCGCATCATCTTGGAGGACCTATGCGTTGGCACCTTGAAGGGCGCGCCTCAAGGAGCGGGCCGCTCCGGCGCCGTTGGCCCAGGCAGCAACTTTCTCTCGCCTCTATCCATCAAGTCCAACCTGCAGGCGGCCGCACGCGGCCCACCAGGCGCTGGGCGCTTACCAGGTGGCTTCATCGCTCCCTCGCGCTACGTGCCACCATCCGGCGCGATGCGACCGCCCGCCACGCGATCGGCGACCCCCGCCAGCGTGTCGTCGCCAAATGACGCAGCCTCCAGCGGGGTCATGCAGCCGAACGAGTGGCGCCGCTACACGCTGGTGCAAATCCTGCCGCTCAACCACAACACCAAGATCTTCCGCTTCTCCCTCCCCCAGCGTGATGCTACCCTGTCGCTCCCGCTCGGGCTGCATGTCCAAGTCAGGCACGTCGCTCCCGTCTCGCAGGGGCTCCGTCCCCCTCGGATCCACCAACTCATCGGCCATAACGACACGGCGGCAACACAGGGCTGTGATTGACGACGAGATCGTCGTGCGCGCCTACACACCCGTCAGCCCGCCCTGGCAGAAGGTGCAGCAAGCGGCCCGAACGTTGTGTCGTGTCGTGTCGTGCTGCTCATCCTGCATCCGTGGCGCAGGGCACGTTCGACTTAGCGGTCAAGCGCTACGAAGAGGGCTCGCTCTCGGCCTACGTGCACGGGCTCGATGTGGGCCAGGTGGTGGAGATGAAGGGCCCCCGGGGCGAGTTCGTGTACACGCCCGGCAAGTGGGGCACCATCGCCCTGGTGTGCGCTGGGACCGGCGTCACGCCCATGCTGCAGGTCCTTCGTGGCATTTTTGAAGACGAGACACACAAGGGCAAGTCCTTCGTCTCCTTATTCTTCTGCTTCCCCAATACGCTGTTGCGGTTTATGTTGACTTGGCTGACCTCCGTCTATGCTTTTGGGTGCGCAGAGGAGACTCGACCAAAGATCGTTCTGATCGCAGCCAACCGACGCGAGGAGGACATTCTCTTCCGGGACGAGCTGACCGCCCTGCAGAGCCGATTCCCGTCACACATCCAGGTTCTTTTATTTTAATCAATTTATTTAAACATATTTTCTTTTAAATTACGTATATTTCACTGCCTGAAGGGTCTCGGTGTCTGACCATGTACGTCATTGGGGCATCGGCAGGTGCATCACCAACTGAGCCAACCGGGCGACGAGTGGGCGGGCCCGCGCGGGCGCCTCACGCAGGAGCGATTGGCCGCCACGCTGCCGTCACCGACCGGCGGCGACGTGCTGGCGGCCTACTGCGGCCCGACCAGCTTCGAGGTGTTTGTCGAGAGCAGCCTCATCTCCCTCGGCTTCTCGTCACGCCAGCTCTTCAAGTTCTGATTTTCAATTTATTTCCTTAATTAAAAAAAAGAAAGATGTTTAAATTAAATTGATTTGTATGTCAGTTCAGCAAGAGATTAACGCGATAGAGCATCATCCAATTCTTCTTCGCCCCACACGTCGGTCGGCCGGATGAAGGTGTTGCCGGCAACGAGGTCCCTGAGATTCTCCTCGGCGTCTCCCTCCTGGAGGTCCTCCTCATCCTCTTCGTCGGCGTTACCCTGCAACAGGTCGATGTTGTCGATGGAATCTTCCTTGTCGTCCTCTTCATCTTCGGCTTCCTCCGTCCAGTAAGACCGGCCGACTAGATCATGCTGCGGATGCGCGAACGGCTCGTTCTTGAAGGGCAGCAGCAGGTCGGGCTTCTTCTCGTCCTCCTCATCATCGTATTGATCCTCCTGGGTAAATTCGCTGAACGGGATCATCTCCTCCTGAGACAGCGGCGCGGGCCACTTGACTGTTGGCGGTCGCGAGGGCAGCGGCCAAATAGGTCAGTTGATGGCATGTGTGAAAAGACAGAAAAGGACGTCAGGGTCGGTCGTACGCTTCTTCATGGCGTAGAGCCAGTTGGGCGGGATGGGGTATTCAGCTGCTTGCCTATGGAGTTCAAAGTCGTCCTCCGCCAGATCGCCCTATCATGCGTACGCGCGTGCGTAAGAGCCGATCGGAGAGGAAACACAACATGCTGCGGGTGGCCAGGTGAGGGAGTTTCAATACCAGAGCACAGTCGTCCTCATCGTCGGTTCGCAGCAGCACCTGCTTGAACTCGATCACTCGGATCGTTCGCCGCCACCAGTGGACCTCGGCCACCAGGTTGACCTGCGCGAAATGGACGTCATTGGGAGGCTGAGAGAGGCGGCTCTTGAAAACTGTGCCGTACCGCGGTGGTGCGGTCCGAGTAGTTGTGGACGCGCACGACGGCCACGGGCGGCATCCCGAAGACGTCTTCATCGGCCCAGTGGTAGCTGGGGCGGTTCCTGTAGGGCTCCGGGGCGTTGTTCGACATGGGGAGGTGGCCGAGCTCGCTGGGGTAGGTCATGCGCTGGAGGAAGGCCTCGAGCAGCTTCTCGGGGACCCTGAAGTTGAACTGCAAACCCGCGTCGCCGACCATACCTGAACGGTGAAGATGAAGCAAATTTGGGTCATGCAAGGGTCAGTTTAGGAGGGCGCCAAGAGAAAGAGAACATCAGCGATCGGCACCGTTAAAAGGGGGTAAAATCGTGCTGTTGTAGACCCATGGGTCCTTGCCTCCGGGAGTCAGCGGCTTGAGGAAGCGGTTCTCAATTTCTTGGGCGTCTTCCTTACGAAGGAATGTCCGTTGCATTCTCTGCTCTGCCAAAACGCTCCCCAGTGATCCTTGCCTACGCGCCGTAATGCGCAATCCCGAGCCGGTGATATTCTTGCCGTCAGTGCCCAGCGCGTACAGGCGGCTTGCACTGCCAGGCGTGCGGAACGTGGCCGCTGCCGGCGAGGCCGAGAAAGGCGTTCGACAGCGCAGCAGAGAGCCCCTTGCCGACCTCATTCTTCCAATTAATCTTCCGACACAATAAAGTGCTCCTTTTCCTGCTGGCTTTTTCTTTTCTTCACAGCTTTTCTTTGAGGATGTCATCGCCCTCGGCCACATCAGCCCCTGTGGAAGTGCTCAAGACGGCCTTGCCCTACCTGGGCGTCGCTGCTCTTTCAGCTGGCCTTGCAATCGCCTCCTATAGGCATTTTTCTGCAGCTGCGCCTCAGGCACTACACGACCGGCCGAGCCCCTCCGCCGGCCTCGGCACGCCTGCATTCCCTATCGATGTCACTGAATCGGACCTCATGATCAACGCCTCACAAGAAGAGGTATTCCGCGAGCAGACCGACCGCACGCGCCTCTTCTACGGCGATGCGGCCTTCGCCAGAATTCGTGAAGTACGTCGCCCTCATGACAAGCCGCGAAGCACACGCCATGCTCCGAGCTGACAAGGCGCGCTTGTGCGTGCAGGCGTTTGTAGTGATCGTTGGTGCCGGTGGCGTGGGAAGCGCTGCTGCCCACGTCCTGCTCCGTACTGGCGTGCGAAAGCTGCGCATCATAGACCCTGGTGCTTGTTTTGCCCTTCCTCCCTTGCTCTCTCGTTGAGCTCTCTTGTTCCTCATTATCATGATCCTTCCTTGCCACACATTGTTCGACGTCAAGACATTGTGACCGTGAGCTCGCTCAATCGCAACGCCCTCGCGGAGCGCAAGGATGTGGGCCGCAGCAAGGTGCACACGCTCAAGGATCACTTCCAGCGCATCCTGCCCGAGTGCGAGGTCGAGGCGCTCCAAGTGTTCTTCACCCGTGACCTCGCCCCCCAGCTGCTGTGCGCCTCGCCTCTCCCTCTCCTCCTCTGTCCGCTCCAGGCACTGGGGACTGACGTGTCCTCGCAGGGCAGGCAACCCCGCCTTCGTGCTCGATTGCATTGACAACCGCGACACCAAGGTGGAGCTCATCAGCTACTGCAAGAAGAACAACATCCCGGTAGCCTTTCTTGCCCTCGTCCTCGCCCTTCTTCACTCCATCGAGGAAGAAACTGATCCTCATGTTTGCGTGTATGGTCGCGCAGCTCGTGTCAAGCTTCGGCGCGGGCTCCCTTTGGGACTGCACCAAGGCACGCCACGCCTCTCGTTGAGCGAGAGTCCTTGCGCGCCAGCTGGCCATCACGGTCTGACGCGCTGTGGTGTTTGTTCGTGTTTGTGCTGGGGCGCTTCACGCAGATCTGCGTCTCGGACATCAGCGACTCGTGGGCGTGCCCGCTTGGCCGCGACATCCGGCGATGGCTGAAGGTGCGCGAGGGCATCACGCAAGGTGTGCTCTGCGTCTACTCCATCGAGAAGGAGCGCAAGAAGCAGATCCCGCTGACCAAGGAGGAGATTGAGATGATCGAGGTACGTTTCCTTTCATCTTCTATGATTCCAAGTTGTTCATTATTTGTTATGTTTATTCTGATATCTTTTTTGTAGAGTCAAAAGATCAAGCGGAAGGTGCGGGTGTCGAAGCTCGGCGTGGCGATGCCCATGCCCTCGCTCTTTGGAACAACGATGGCCTCTCTCGTCCTCAACATCCTCGCGGGCAAGCCAGGTTGGAACTCTTTCCCCCTCCCCCCACAATCCCTCTCTTTTCTCTTGCCTTCTCCCTGAGCTCTCACATTATGGTTCTCCTTGAGCATCTCGCCGGCCTCTGTTGAGACTGACAAGCTTGTGGGCCCACAAACAGTGCCGTATCGGAAGGAGGAATATGTGGTGATCTCCAACAAAGCCTCCGTGAGGATGTACAAGGCGCTGATTAAGAAGGAGCAAAGGATCACTCAGATCAACATGAAGCAAGTCAAAAAGGGGCTTCGGTACATGGAAGCGCGCTTCTTGATCGAGAACGTGTGGTGTCAGGCCTCCTCTATCTCGGGTGAAGCAGGTAATGTGCTCCGCCTCAATCCTGTGTGGCGACTTGACAAACGGTCGCTGACACTCAAACCCAAACGTCCCGGACAGGCGGTTCGATGCAGCTTGTCAAGTGGCGCAAGGAGCGGCCGCTAGACCGCTACAACGTAGTACTCATGACCGGTACGTAGAGACACTTTTACACATTGACTGTCGGTTTTCGAGCGACTGAGATATGTTCGTTGGGCGTGTGCTTCAGACCCTGAGGCAAAGGCGCACGATGAAGCGCCAGGTGACCTCATCGAGACGTACGGGGAGGAGCTCGTACAAAGGATTGACCAAACCATTGCTGAGTTCGTCAAGGACAAGGATATTGAGCTGCTCGAGCAGGCAGAACGCGCCAAGAAGGACCAGACGAAGCAAGGACAAAACGGGGAGGAGGAAGAAGAGGTGTAGCCGAGTCTGGCGGAAAAGTATAAACAATTAAATGAATAAAAAATTAAAAAAAAAACAAAAAAAAAACGGCACAAGAGATTGTTTCGCTCGTTAGGCACAGATGGAAGCCTACAAGAAATTGAAGGCGCGCAAGAGTAAGCATACACACATTAAACCACCAAAAGAGAAGAAAAAGCCAGCCAAGTCCTATGCCGCGAAGGCGCCCCAACAACCAGGTGGCGCCGCTTCGGCAGAGCAAGGGCCAAGGGACACAGAACGAGTCATCGATGAGGAAGGTGCACATTTCGTTGTCCTCTACCACATCGGTGATGAACTCAGCGCTTTACGGTTTGTGTCGCAGATGAAGGAATGCAGGAGCGCAAGATTTACAGCCGCAGAAAGATTTTGAGTAATGCCTACAGATACGAGCACGAGGAAGCGGCTGCCGCGGGCACCGGTGAAACAGAGAGGCACCGCGCGCCCTCCCTCAAAGAGCTGCTCGAAAATGCTGGTGCGTGCCGCTCCAGCCCTCCTTCACTATGACGTGATCCTCACCCTCAGGCTAGCGAGCAGAGACGCCTCGTCCCACTTCCAGTTCCGGGAAGAGCGCGAGTGGAACGAAATCGCCAAGGCGAGCCCTCATGCTACTAAGGTACACCATTCGTTCTTGAATGCAGTGACGCCGCGCCCAACCAGTCTGGCCTTCCCTGTCGAGTACAAGGCGCACACAAACCTCACATCTGCCGTCATGTGCCCAGCAGGCGGGACTTGACTTTGAGAAGCTAGGCCGCAGCCTAGCGACGCTACCGCTTGCCGTGCGGTTGCAGCTCGAAGACGACCTCTTCCCCGTACGACCGTTCTCATCTGTTCCTTTTCATCAGCTGCAAGCGCTCAAACTGCTTTCTCCTTCTTCTGCACACGCACATACACATACATGCACACAGAACCAGTCCAAGGCCAGCAGAGTTGATGAAGAGGAGTACGAGACCTCTTCCTCGGACGAAGAGAGCGAAGATGAGGACGTGGAAGAGAGGGAAGAAAGCCAACAAGGCCTGCCAACGACGGGCGCCGCGAGAGATTCGGCAGAAGTGAAGGCAGACAGCGGACGACAGCAGCAACACCAACTCCCCCAGGAGCAGCAGGTCTCGCACACCAGCGCCACATCTGCCACAGCCCCGGAGACCACCGCGGACGACCTCCTGGAAGAGCTGCTCGGTATGGAGGAATCGGCAGACCTCGCCCCAGCAAGCAAGACAGGCCAGCATCAGGGCGCGGAGCGACAGCAAGCAGCCGACACCGAGCAGCAAGAGAGCAAAGCCGACGGAGATTTGGAAGCTTGGCTGGACTCGGTGATCTGAGTGTGCCTAAATAAAGAAGAAAGAAACAATAAGGAAATAGAGGAATCTGGCGGCAAACGCGTTGCGTGCCAGACATTCCCAAGCTTGTTGGAGTCTTAAAAAGGTAGATAAAAAATAAAGGCGTGGAGCAATCAGAAAAGGGCGGCGTTTGGCATGGTAAGGGCTGGTCGGCAAGTTTGTCTTACTTAGTCCCCGGCTCGAAGACAAAGCACAGGCCCTAGACCTCTTCGTCTCAGAAACTTCACGGGCGCCATGAAGTCGCTCACACTCGGGTACGTTGTTTAACGAGGGAAGGGTTAGTTGTAGTGTTTGTTCTTCTCCGTAGTTTGGATATGTATCCATAACATGTTATACCCGGGCAATCCAACCTAAGATACCCCTTGCTAGGGGGTGGAGTCATATGAAAAGTTAATCTTTGCCCTGCAACGCCACAGGTTTCTGTGCTTGCTGATTATTGCCTCAGTTGCTGGTCAGCTCATCATCAACGAGCTTGATATCTCACAAAACGGTGCTGATTTCAACGAGTTCATCGAGCTCAAGAACGTTGGAGGTTCGACTGTGGACACCACCGGATGGTACCTTAGCATCTTTGGTTGGGACTCGATCAACGGAGTGATCGTCGAGCGGGATCGTCAGTTCCTCATTAGCTGGGACCTGGTGGCCGATGGCTACTTCGTTATCTGTCTCTACCCTGGCAAGACACCTCTTTGCACTCAAGAAGTCAAGATAAACTACTTCTCCGGTTCTCTGATCGAGAGCGACTGGATCCAGGACTCGAACGCCACTGCTGTTCTGTACAACAGCACCGGTTTCGTGATCGACATGGTTGGTTGGGATTCCTCCAACATGAACAGTGCCTACTACCTCGGCGCCGGACCGGCTATCGGTGACAACCAGGATGAAGCCGCTTCCATCGGCCGCTTCCCGGACGCAACCAACACCGGAAGCAACAGCGCTGATTTCGGGCGCGGATGTCGCACCCCCGGTCGCGTCAACGTCGCCAACACAACCACGAGTACTTGCCAGGCTGAAGGAGACGGCGATCTCGTTATCAACGAAGTTGACGTCACGGGTCCCTCTGGTGACGACAAGGAGTTCATTGAGCTGCGCAACCGCGCCAACATCAACTTCCAGTTAACCCCCCTCGTCACCAGCAACCTCTACCGCATCTTCATTCGCGATCATCTCAACGCCACCGTACGTACTATCGTCGTGACTACACCAACATACCCCTTCAACGCTCCCCTTCACGGCTACTACACCATCTGCTTGAACACGTCGGGCATGTGCTCTGGCATGGGGTCGCGGCCGTTCGGCCCCAGTGCCGGCCAAATCAATGTTGCCTCCAACTGGATCCCCAACCCTGGTGATAACGGAAGCCCCTTCTTCACCATTACCCTCACCAAGAGCGGCGGTACGTCTCCGCAGCGCGGGATGTCTACTGCGATAAGCTAACCATTACGGGGGCTGTCCACGACAGGTTCTGGAATTATTCAGGAGATTATGTATGGTATCACGACGGCTACTGGCTACCGCGGTGTGACCACGACCGACTCTCCAATTGAGTCCCGCTTCGGTTTCTCGCGTTACCCGGACGCCAGAGACACTAGGGACATGACCGTCGATTGGACTTCCAGCTGCATCACGCCCAACCAGCAGAACACCAGGACTAACATCAACTGTGACCCCTCCAACTCGCCCTCTCCTTCGCCCTCCAACTCGCCGACTCAGTCGCCTACTCAGTCGCCGACTCAATCGCCGACTCAATCGCCCACGCAGTCCCCCACTCCGTCGCCTACGCAGTCGCCCACGCAGTCTCCTACCCAGTCCCCGACCCAGTCCCCCACTCCGTCGCCCACGCAGTCGCCCACGCAGTCTCCTACCCAGTCCCCGACCCAGTCCCCGACCCAGTCACCCACTCCGTCGCCCTCGCAGTCGCCTACCCAATCGCCCACGCAGTCGCCTACCCAGTCACCCACACAGTCACCGACCCAGTCGCCCACGCAGTCGCCGACCCAGTCGCCC
>NAVB01000805.1:0-15859 GCA_002179805.1 Acanthamoeba lenticulata
GCCGTGGCCAGGCTTGGGCGAACGCACTTTTCTTCGACGCCTCGAAGCTCCTCGCCGATCTCCAGGCACAGCAACTTGGAATACTTTTCCAAATAGGCCTACAAATGTAGATATTAAATCAATTTTAAATTAAATTAAATTAAATTAATACAAAAACGCACCTTCTGCAGCTTGACGAGGGCGCTGCTCACGATGGGCGGCGGGCCAGCCTACATTCGAGCATAAAACATAAGAAAGGCGTGAGAAAGGGGTCGCAGACGTCAGCGCTGGGGTGGGCGGTCGTACCGCTGACGACGCCGTCCGAGCCGCGTCGCCGCTGTTGCTGCCGCTCCGCGGCCGCCGGGTCTGGGAACTGCCCAGATTCTCGAAGAGGCGCGAGAACGACGTCCCCGAGGACGACGAAGATGACGACGACGACGAAGACGACATGGCGCCACCGCCACCACTGCTGCCGCCGCCGCCACGCGGGAGGGAAGTGGAGCTGAGGCTTCGCTTGCGGCGCGGCGGATGCTGCGAGCGCGCCAGCTCGGCCGTGGATGCCGATGCGCCGCCCGCGGCGCCGCTGCCGCTGCCGCCGAGCTCGACGCTGTTGGCCCGGCCAAAGCTGCGCTCCGGGTGAGCCGTCATGATGCCCCACTCGGAGGCACCACCTCGGTGGCCGCCGCCGCTGCCGCCGCCGTTGCCGCCCCGGCCGCCACGGCCACCGCGACCTCCAGTTCCACGCCCACCGCGCCCGCTGCTGCCGCCGGAGTATTCAAAATCTCGCCGTGCATGTGAATTTTGATGCTGATGAGGTTGCTGGTGGTTGCCACGGCCTCCCCGGCCTCGTCCATAGGAACCACCGCTGCCGCCACCTCGCGTGCTCGACATGACCTCGTCTCTGCCGTCCAGTCAAGCTGCGGCAAGCAACTCCCACCTCTATCCACAATAAAAGACAAGAAAAGTAGAATTCAGGAATGGACATCAGCAAAGTGGTCCGTGAGGAGATGGAGAAGGCCACACACGTGTGCCGTACCAAGTTCCGGCTTTACCAACGCAAAAGGCCACTCGATCCGGCCGCAAACCACAAAATCTGTTTAAATCACTAAAAAAGCTTTTTTCCGCCACTGTTTTCCAATTTTTTTCTTGGAGAATAAAAAAGATACATTAAATCATCAATTTAATCAATTGATTAATCGTCTGTTTCAATAAATAATAGAATCAAAATTCATAAAATAACTCACAAAAAGGCCACTTCATCGGCTGATGGAGCGGTCAATCAAGCTGCCGCCTTCACGGGCGATGGCGCCGGGACCCCAGCGGCTCCGTCCGTCCGGAGCCAGTGTCGCTCGATGGCCGTGAGAGACCAGTAGAGCTGCTGCTCCGTAATATGTCTGGGCAAATAGAAATAGTGTTGCAAGTCAACAAATATGCCTTTCCAGAATAACTCAAGTAATAAATAAAGAAATAATAGATTTAAATAAAGAAATATAAAACGAACCGCTTCTCGACGCGCGAGATGAAGAAGCCCTGCAGGATGACCGCCGGTGGGCCCGCGGCGCGGGCCTTGACCTGGCACAGCACCGTGTCGCCGTCCACCAGCACGCACTCGATGTAGAATCTGCACAGATCGAGGAAGAAGACGATGATGATGATCGACGTCAATGAGGATGATGGCGACAACGAAGAGAAAGAGGACGTACGCGATGCCGGGGTAGGCGGCGTGGATCTGGCGCACGAGGGCCTCGACGCCGTCGTGTCCGGCGCCCCGCTGGATGCTGCCCTTGCCTCCGGCCCCGCCGGCCCCGCCCGACAGCACGCACTCGTGGCTGCACAGCGTCTTGATCTCTGTCCGTGTGTGTTTGCGTGCGTGTGTGTCATCAACAGCACACGCGCGTATGTGTATCGTGTCGTGCGGCGGGAGCGTACGGGCATAGTCGGCCTTGTTGAGGACGTCGGCGATGAAGCGGGCGACGACGTGGATCTTCTTCTGGTTGCGGCGCGGGTCGAGGTACGTGTAGGCGTCCCACGCCTTGGCCTTGGCCTTGGCGTTGTTGTTCTTGTTGGCGGCGGCGGCGGCCGCGCCGACGAGCTCGACGTCGAGCTTGCGGCCGGGGAAGGGCAGGAAACACTCGAGCCGGGCCGGGTAGACGAGCTTGCGCTCGAGCGCGCGCTCGACGGCGGCGGCCACGAGGCCCTGGAAGCCCGGCAGGACGCGGTCGAGCCGCAGCGCGCGGCCGACCTGCACGCGGACGTCGAGCCGCAGCACCGGCCGGGCCGTGAAGCACACAAAGACGGGCGTCTGCGGCGCCGCGCCGGCGTGGACGCACAACCGGCCGCGGACGGCCCGGAGCTCGGCCCGCGCCCGGACGGGGATCGGCGCCACGACGCCCGGCAGGACGTCGACCGCCGTCTCCACGTCGACATGAATTCCGCGGCCGCCCTTGTTGTCGCGGTCGTAGTCGAGGTCGAGGTCGATCTCGAGGAGGAACTGGCGGCCGTCGTGGAGGTGCGTAAAGCGGGCGCCGCGGGCGACGTCCGGCAGCGGCGCGTCGCCGAGGTCGATGGCCAGGCCGACCGGCGCGAGCCGCCGCGGCAGCGCGACGGCGGCCAGGCGCCGCCGGAGCTTGGTCAGTACAAAGGCCCGGAACGGGGCCGACGCGCGCATCTCGTCAAAGATGCGGCGCACGAGCAGGTTGCCGTAGCCCAGCAGCTCGTCGTCGACCCGCTCCTCGCGGCCGCCCGCAAAGGCGTCGAGCCCGACGAGCTCCTCGCGCGCCGTCTGCAGCGCGATCTCGGCCCGCAGGGCCGCCGTCCAGCGGACAGCCTGGCCGGGCGTCCGCGCCCGCAGCCGGCAGCGCGCCAGGCCCGAGGCCGCGCCACCGGCGGCATTGGCCGTGTTGGCGGCGCCGGCGGCGGCGAGGAGCAGCGCCTCGTAGGCCGGGCGCTGGGCCAGGCCGAGCTCCGGCCGCGGCCCGACGAACACGGCCTCGCCCGTGCGGCTGACGACTTCGAACTCGAGCTTGGACGTTGCCGACGTCGACGTCGCGTCGCTGGCGACCAGCTGGCAGCGCCCGAGCGCCACGAGGCCGAGCGGGACGCGGTCGGCTCCGGCGCTGCCGGCGGCTGTGGCCGTGGGGTCGTAATAGGCCAATAGGCCGTTGGTGAAGAGGACAAACGAGTACTCGACCCAGCCCTGCCGAGTCCACAGCTCCAGCGGGCCGGCCTCGGCCTGCCGCCCGCCCGTGGCCACGTACACGTCCTCGGGCACGGTCACGCCCGCGCCGGCCTCGGGCTTGGCGGCACCGGCGGCAGTCGCGGCCGCGGCCGCGGCCTCGGGCTTGGCCTCCTTGGCCTTGGAGACCTCGGCGCTGTGGTGCGGGTGATGGTGCTGCGGCAGCGGGCCGCTGTTGGCCCGCGAGGCGGACCCGCCCGCGCTCGACGACGCCGGCAGCGAGGCAAAGGACACGCGCTCCTTGACGGCCGCCGCGGGCTTGGTCGTGGCCGGCGCCGACACGGTGCTGTGCAGCTCGCTCGTCGCGGTCGCAGCGCCCGAGTCGTCGCCGCTGGAAGTCGAGTCCTCGTCGTCGCTCGCGCCGGCGGTCAAGGACTCTTGCGAGGCGATGTCCTCGGCGGCATCAGCAAGAGCAGCGGGGTGGACGGCGTCCTCGGTCTCCTTGGCCGCGAAGCGCAGCGCCTGGACCCAGCCTGTCTCGCGGCCGTCCCCACAGTCGACACACGCGCAAGTCAGCCCACGCCACGTCACGCCACGCCACGTCACAGACGAGGTGCGTACGCTGCTTCTCGTCGTCGCTGGCGGCGCGGAGGGTGCACTCGTGGGTGCGGTGGGCCAAGGCCGACGGCAGCTTCCGGCCCGTCAGCGAGTGGTTGCTGAAGATGGGCTTCCGCTCCGTGTGCGCGATCACGATCCTCTATTTTATTTTCATTTGTAAAGAAAAATAATTAAAATCATCTGAAAAATGGCAAGAATGTGGAGCGGGCACGTACGTCGCGCTTCTTGTGCTTGGGCACGATGGCCGTGCGGCAGTGGGCCAGCACGATCAAGCCGTAGCACTCGCTGAGCGGGGCGTCCTTCTGCACAGTCGTCGTAGACATCACCATGTTAGGGGCATGTCCAAGGCCAAAAAGACGTGAAATGAATGGCGGGCCAACCTTGGCAAGCTTGTGGTAGGCCAGGATGCCGTTGCGGTAGAGCACGAACCAGCGCTTGTGCCAGATGCCCAGCGCCTTGATCTCGAGCAAGCCCTCCTTGATGGGCTCCTCGTTCATGTGCAGGTACGGCGTCAGGTCGATATTGTTCCCATTCTCTGCATTTTTTAATACATTGATAAAAATTAAAAGTAAACAAAAATAAATAGAAAAGAATGTAAAGAATGCGTGGACGGCCCGTACGCAGGTGGGTGTTGGGAGCGGGCATGGAGCCCTGCGAGGCACTGACGCGGCGCTGCTCCTTCTCCTCTCGATGCTTCTGCTCCTTTTCCTCGCGCATGCGCTCCTTCTCCTCGCGCAGCTTCTCGCGGCCCTCCTTGCGGTCGAGCTTGCGCAGCAGCTTCGACTTCTTCACCGACGCGTCGCCGCCCGAGGACTCGGCGCTCTCCATCCACGACGGGTCCGTCAGCAGCATCCGCAGCGTGATCAGCCCTGCACGTATGCGTGTGTGTGTCGTGTCGTGTGAGACCACCGCACGCACGCACGCGCGCGTGTCGTGTCGTGTCGTGTCGTGTCGTGTCGTGTCGTGTCGTGTCGTGTCGTGTCGTGTCGTGTCGTGTCGTGTCGTGTCGTACCGGTGGCGGGGACTTCGTCGGTGGCGCGGCGGGCGATGCCGCCGAGCGAGACCGTCATGGTGACGGTGTTGTCCCGCACGAGCGACTTGAGCGACACGATCGCCGAGCCCTGTCGCCCCAAATCCTCGCCCCATCAGCTCCACCAATCGCCGCACGCCGCGCCCGGTGCGAAAAACTGGGGCGACAATTCCTCTGGCGGAGCGAGTTCAGAAAGAGACGTACGAGGGGCTTGTTGTTGCCGAGCTTCTCGTGGTCCAGGACCTCGAGGAGGAGCGTTTCTTCCTCGGGGTCGTTGATGCTGAGCGAGAAGGCCTCGTTCCAGACGGGGTCCACGCTCTGGCTCACGTAGCGCGTGCGCACGCGCTGGCCGCCCACGCGCAGCTTGCAGAACGGGTCCGACGAGCCGTTCTTGTTGGCGCCGACGAGGCCCTGGGCCGACTCGATCTTCACGTGGAGCGCGTAGCGGTAGTCGTCCACGGCCTCCTCCGTGATGGCCTCGAAGCTGTCCGTGGCCAGCCCGTTGCCGCCTCCGATGAAGTCCGACACGGGCTTCCTCAGCGAGAGCGTCCTCTCCAGCGAGTGCTACACGTGTAGAACAAACAGCATAATGATGGTCAAGGAACATGAAGAAGAAGGAGAAGAAGGTGATGATCAGGGTGGTCGTACGCTGTCGTGGCCGCGGGACTTGAGGCCGGTCCGGGTGCGCACGCTGGCGTGGGACGAGGCGGAGGAGAGCGACGAGGCCGTGGACGACGTCGATGAGGCCGGCAGGAGCGAGCTCGGGGAGAGCGAACGCGAGGACGAGGGCCGCTGCACGGCGCTCAACGGGCCGGGCAGCTTGGGCCGCTTGGCCACGACGGCCATGAGCGACTGCACGTAGTGGTTGAGGGGCAGGCTTGTCGCGGGCTCGTTCACCGTGCTGGGCTCGGACTTCCTGTTGTGTCGAGAGGAGGTCAGCGGCTTGCTGGGCAGATTAAAGATGCGTGTAGCGGCGAATGAAAGATGGTTGATGAAGAGGAGGGAAAACGTGCATAGTGGAAGTCTCCTCAGGGAAAGGATGGAGGCTTGCCCGCACGTCAGGGAAGGAGGGGTCCAGGCCTGTTGTATTTCGTGTAGAAATAAATATTTATTATGAAATAAATATTACATGATAATAATAACAAGATTTAATCTAATTCAACTTCATAAAAGATGGGGAGAATAAAACAGGAGATGGACTAGAGGCCTCGATGTTGTTTTTTGGCCACAATTGAAAAAATCGAAGTAATAAAAGAACTGTTTACCTGGGCCAGTAATGATGTTGTTGGCGTCCATGGGCACGATCGGAGACGAGGTGTCGGGTGTTGTTCCATCAGCTGCAGGCTTCTTGCCCGGCAGGGGCAAGACGAAGAGCACCACCACCAGCGCCAGCACGCCGACCAGACCGAGCAATGAGCCGAAGAGGAACACGACCACGAAGCCGAGCGGGCCCATTGTGCAGAAGAGGAGTTGCTCTCAAATCGAACGCCCTTGCACGGGAGGGATGTTCGATTGAGCTCTGCCGTCGCTGTCGGGTGTTTGCTGCTAGGCGCTTTGGCGCAACGCTGTGCGACGATCGTCGGGAAAAGAGACGATCAACAAAAGAGAAAAAAAAAAGGATAAGAACAGGAAAATGATTTTTATCCGCCGAATTTATTCGCAGGAAAGGTGACAGCTTAGGGTTCGCCCTCGCTTTCGCTTGAGTCCTCCAGGCTGTTAACCATCGACCTAAGCCGCTCGGTCAAGGCCTGCTCCAGTGTGTCTTCGCCATTCATGGCCGGTGGTAGTTGTCGAGGCCGACTACTCGCCTCCCTCGATGACGACGACCGCACCTGATCAGCCGATGGACACCCCTGCTGCATTCACAAGCGTGTATGAGCGTTGGTAAGACCACGAAATAAATGCCTCCTCTCAAACAGGTTCACAGAGCTGGAGATGCTGGCGGTGCGTACGCTGGATGTAGTGGTGATCGTAGCTGTGGTCGTCGGAGCAGGTGTGGAAGGGGCCGCTTGGCTGGCCGGTGACTGCGGAACATCGACAGAGCTGGAGATATTGGCCGTGTGTGCGCTGGACGGCGTGGTGATTGTCGTCGATGCAGGTGTAGAAGGGGCCGCTTGACCGGTCGGGTGCTGCGGCACATCGTTACGCACCGTGGTGGCCAACTCGCGGAAGGTCCGGGACATGTCGGCGAGCTGCTTGCAGATGCTGGTCAGCAGCTCGGTCCTGTTCTTGACGAACTCGATTCCCTTCTTGACGTTGCACATCTCCTCCTCGATGACGATCTCGAAGTGCTTGCGGTGCAGGTCGAGCTGAACTCGCACCTGATTTACGATGTGGCCCAATTGCGTCGAGATCAGTTCCTTCATCGCCTCCCGAATCGTCTCTGTCTCCTCGTTGATGCGCCGCTTCCAAGCTTTCCCGAAAGCGTCAATGTCCATTTGGTAGTCGGTCACGTTCACGCTCTTGACGACCCTCCTCTGCCGAGTGACAGGTCGCCTGACTGTGGAGTTGTAGCAGAGCCCCTTGACGACCACCTCCTCCTCCTCCTGGACCTTGACCAAGGTCTCCTGAGGGATCACCCTGTCGCGCGCCTTGACAAACTCCTCCGAGAACTGGACGCTCAGCTCGTGGAACGTGAAGGTGTCCAGGAAGATGCTCGCCGGCGGGAGGAGAATCGCGATGTCCAGGCCACGGCTCACCTTGCGCTCGAGCCGACGCAGGATCGGTTCCACCATATTCCTCGCCCGCTGTAGGAACCAGAGCTGCAAGTCGTACAACTCTGAAGCGAGATGGCTCATGAAGTCTGAGATCTCCTCACCCACCGCGATGGCGAGACGCAGGTTGAGCTCGCGGATCTTCTCCGCCGCGTCAGAGTGCGAATCGGCGCTGGTCGCCCACTTCCACAGGCCCCGCAGCCTTGAAAAACCAGGAAAGCTGAAGGGCGAGGTTTGGTTGTTCGAGATGCAGTTGACCAGCTCGACCTGCACCTTGATCATGTGTATGGAAAAGTCGGCCACTTTCTTGCCCATCCACCTGTTCACCTCGCGGGCACATCCGGCAGCGACGTCGATCATGACTTCCTCGACGTGCTCCCTGCTGTCCTTCAGCTCGCGCAGGAGTTTGTCCCTCTTCTCCTCCCACTCCTTGCCGTTGGTGGTCAGCACGGTCTGGGCCACGATCGCCGTTTGCTCCACCTGGTCGCAGATGCTGGCCCCCTGTTCTGCCCTCGTGGCGATGAACAGGCTGAGGCTCCGCTCAAAGAGCGGACGGATGACCCCCTCCTCGACCTCCGGGATGTAGCTACGCCTGATGTCCTTGCGGACCGTGGCCGACTTCCTCGCCTCAGCTTGCTGCTTGAGTTCGTCGTATTCCTCCTGCGGGAGCTCTTTCAGATCCGAGATGGTCATCCTGATCCGCGTCCGTCATCGTAATGGTGGTGTTAGAAACCGCCGGTGGATGGCTGCTCATGGAAGAGTGAAGCTACCTCTCAATGTCGGCCAGGTAGTTGTCAAGGTCGGGACCGATGGTGCTACGTTCCCATGACCGGGCGTAGTAGGCATAGAGCGCGTTGAGGGGAAGCAGGTTCTTGGGGAGGATCCAGTCCTGTTTGTCTTCACGCGGGCCGTAGCGCTGTTGAAAGATGTGGTTGAGCTTGGCGCTGAGGTCCTGCCGCACACTACTGATCGACTTGTCGTTACGCCCGGTCTCGGTGAACTTGTTGATGAGAAAGTAGAGCCTGTTGTTGAACTTTCTGACAAGCACCGGATCGACCACGTCGGCAAGCACGTTGAGATAATTGTCGTCGAGCTCATTGCCCAGCTTGCTGCCGTCGACCAGGTAGAGTACGACGTCGGCCTCGCGAAGGGTCGCGTGGAGCTTGTCCCGCAGCGAGTTCCAACCGGCTTCTCCAGCCCCCGGGCTGTCCCACAGCTCAAAGTGCACGCCAGAGTGCTCAGCAGAAGACGACAGCATGGCCAGCGGCGCACGGAGCTCGAGCACGCCGCCAGAGGTGTCCTTTGCCCCACGCGCTGCTTCATTGGCCTTGAGGATGTATGCCCGGATGGCTTCTACTCCCTTCACCTCCTTCTTGGCCTCTTCGTCCACGAGGATACCGTCGGTGGCGTTGGGGTCGTGGACGATGCGCACCACGCGAGCAGTTTCGGGCGAGTTGCTTGTGGGCAGGAAGGGGGCGCCCAGCAGCGCGTTGAGAAAGGTGGACTTGCCGGCTTTGACGGTCGCGGTGACGACAACCTTGAAGGAGCCTCCGTTGACGTCCTTCCGCAGCTTTTCTGCCTGGTATTTGCAGGTGTTGTTGGTGTCCAGGCCAGAGACGTCGGCGGAGCTGAGCACTTCAACGAGGCGGTCTGTGGTGCGGACCAACGCTTCTCCTGCTGTTTGTCTCGAGTTCTTGCTGCATCTGGACAGGGTAACAACAGATGGAGAGGAGGAGTGCAAGCCGCACTTTTAATGTTGTTTGTCGCTGAGCGACTGAGCGTAACCATCACAAGATTGGTTCACAGGTTTGAATGATGATATGCTGTAAACTAACTTTGCTTCGCTCTGTGGCAACCGCTGCTAGGGAGAGTCGCCCAGTTGCCGCGTCACTCGGGGACCATTTTACCTTTGGCAGAAAATTCAACAAGAAAATACCTTTCTAGCGAAGGAGAGAAAGCTTTTCATGGTTGGTCCTTCTGAAAAAAAAACCTAATTTACACATTGACGCTAATGGCCCGGCTGCTTGCATTGACGACTTGCACGGCCAGGCACAACGAAGCCCTCCAGGACACGGTGTTGCTGCCGGAGTACCAAGTACCAATTATCATAATGAGAAGATATTGTTGGCATTTCCTGGATAGCACGAAAAAGATGAGAATTCACAGCTTTGTTCCAGGAAAAATAGTTTATGTCCGTTAATGAGGCCTGATTGCCATCCCGTTACAGGAGACGAAACTAGCATGCCACTGGCCAGCGAAAGTAGCGGAGCTTGTGGTTGCCCAACCTGATCATTGTCGACTCCGCCCAAGCTCCAAAAGTTGGCTTCTGGCCTCTGTATTCTTTTTGCTCCCACCACCGCGAACTAGTTACAACATGGCCAGACCGCACACCACGGCCCTTGTGGGTGCAGTCCTCTTCACCATGGTGATTGCCCACATGGTTGTCTTTACCTCCGGCCAAGGGGTTTGTGACTCTGTATGACTCCTACTCCTTCTCCTGTCCCCTTCTCAGACTTCTTGGAATCAATCTAACACTGCCCATGACCATTAACGATGACGATGTAACTCCGGCGCCACAACAGACCTTACCCCAGCCGGGCCTGTGGTGCTACAATTCTTGCCTCGAGGCCGCAGCCACCACGATTTCGGCGCCGCCCGAGGGAGAAGCAAGCTTCCAGAGCTATTACTCGTGGCTCGTCCAGAACGTTGTCGGTGCGTCGTCCACTTGAGCCCTCTTCACCACCTTCCCCCGTCCTCCCGCCTGTCTGACATTCCGTTGTCTTCTTCTTCTTGAACAGGCCAAGAAGGAGGAGTGGTCAACTACAAGTACGTCGCCTCGCCGGTGGATCCCAACATCTACTTTGCCGAGGGTCAAACGGACTGCTTTGTCAACGTGATCTTCCTCTACGAGGTGGCCCGCTACCGCAATGCCATGGGCTACTTTGTCTTCCCCAAGGGCCTCAAGCCCACGTCGCCCGACGCGGGCATCGCCGTCTTGGGGACGGTCTTTTCCGAGACCTCGGTCGACTGCATCACGGACGACGGCGGGTCGTGTCTCCGGCCGGGGACGACCGTCTCGCTCGGGCCGTTCAACAGCAGCGACGCCATCGGCTTCACGATTGATCCCAACGGAGCCTGCGAAACGTCGGGCCAACGCTATTGGTCGGTTGACGCGCTGAACGCGGGCCAATCGCCAAGCCGCCTTCTGGCTGCGCTGCGCGACCCCAACATGGACCAGGAAACGGTCGTGTTCGGGTGGGAGGACAACCCGCAAGGCACCGACAACGATTACAACGACGTCATGTTCATGGTGACCTCCACATGCCAACTGGACTTGAGCGCCATCCCGTGCGCGGACCAGTGCCGCGACCCCGAGAGGACGACCTTTGTGGCCTCCTCCTGCTCGTGCGAGCCGCGGGCCGAGGCGTCGCCGTCAAGCTGGCCTTTCCCCGAGGAATCCCCGTGGCCTTCGCCCGCCGAGTGGTCTCCTTCGCCTGCTGAGTGGTCTCCTTCGCCCGCCGACTGGTCTCCTTCGCCTTCGTCGCCCTCATCGCCTTGGCCTTCGGCGGATCCTTCGCCTTTGCCTTCGGAGGCGCCTTCCAATGCGCCGTCCCTCGCGCCCTCGCCTTTGCGCTCGCCCAGCTTTTCGCCTTTGTCGTCGTCCTCAAGGACACCTTCGCCAACCACGTCCCCCTCACCGACGACGACTCCCTCGCATTCGACCACTCCATCGAGCTCGCGCACGCCGTCGCCCACGCGCACGCAGACGCCCAGCGTTTCGCCTTCTCGTTCGGTCACACCATCGATCACAAGGACACCTTCGCCGACGCCCTCCACGTCTCCGACGTGGTCAACCACGCCCTCGAACTCGCCCCCGCCGTCGCCCACGCGCACGCAGACGCCGAGCGTTTCGGGTACGCCGTCGACCTCGCCCACGATATCGCCGACAAGCTCTGTCAGGCCGTCGACGACGAGGACTCCTTCGACGACGCCTACCTGGTCGCCTACGCGGTCAACCACGCCCAGCACGTCGCCATCGCGGTCAACCACGCCCTCGAGCTCGCGCTCGCCCTCGCCCACACGCTCGCAAACGCCCAGCTTTTCGGGCACGCAATCGCCCTTGCGCACGCCATCGACCTCGCGCACGCCGTCGCCCACGCGCACACCGAGCTTGTCGCCCACGCGCGCGGCCACACCTTTCTCCACGCCCTCGCCGACCCAATTCCCGGAGTCGCCGTTGCCGTCTTTGCCGTTGCCCAGCCCTGACGTCTTCTCCCCCGCGCCGTCGTCGTCCGTCGAGCCTTCCAGCGCGGCCTCGCCGCAGCCGCCCGAGCCTTCGCCCTCGCCCTCGAGCCTGTCGCCCTCGTACCAATGCAGCCGCGTGACCGCGAGGCTCTTCACGGACTTGGCGTTCGTGCAGCTCAACGGTCCGACGGCGTTTGCGCAACTGCTCGAGGCCAGGCTCGTCCCGCGCTTCGCGTGGGCCTATGTCGAGGTGACCAGCTTTGACGTGTCCGCCTCGTCGCTGGTGGCCAGCTTCGACACGACGACCTTTGGTTATCCAGTGTCCAACTCGAGGCTCAAGGTCGAAGCAGCGGTCAACGAGGCCCTCCAGGACACAGTCTTGCTGGCCGAGGACGGTTCCGTCGAATTAATGGTCTCGCTTGTCCCGTGTTAATGCCCGGCCACCAAACAATCAATTTCTGAAAACAAGCACGTCGCAAGCAGTAAAGCTGCACATGCCCAGGAGAAAGTGAATCCTGGAAGGAACCAATCATCTAGCGTTTTTCGACCAAAAATTAGAAGCAATTGTTATCGACAATTTTGACTTCGAATCATAATTCAAACATGCAAACCAATCATGTTAGGTTACCGTTTATTCGACCAATCGTATGAACGAGGGAGAGGATTGAAAAGCTAGTTGCAATTATTCCCGCCGAAACCACCTCACCTACAACGTCAAGATGCAGCAAGAACCCAAGACAAACACACTAGTCCGCATCACAGACCGCCTCGTTGAAGTGCTCAGCTCCGCCGACGTCTCTGGCCTGGACACCAACAACACCTGCAAATACCAGGCAGAAAAGCTGCGGAAGGACGTCAACGGAGGCTCCTTCAAGGTTGTCGTCACCGCGACCGTCAAAGCCGGCAAGTCCACCTTTCTCAACGCGCTGCTGGGCGCCCCCTTCCTGCCCACAAGCAACTCGCCCGAAACTGCTCGCGTGGTGCGCATCGTGCATGACCCCGAAGCCACCGACGGTATCCTCGTGGACGAAGAGGCCAAGGAGGAGGTGAAGGGAGTAGAAGCCATCCGGGCATACATCCTCAAGGCCAACGAGGCAGCGCGTGGGGCCAAGGACACCTCTGGCGGCGTGCTCGAGCTCCGTGCGCCGCTGGCCATGCTGTCGTCTTCTGCTGAGCACTCTGGCGTGCACTTTGAGCTGTGGGACAGCCCGGGGGCTGGAGAAGCCGGTTGGAACTCGCTGCGGGACAAGCTCCACGCGACCCTTCGTGAGGCCGACGTCGTGCTCTACCTGGTCGACGGCAGCAAGCTGGGCAACGCGCTCGATGAGGATTATCTCAACGTGCTTGCCGACGCGGTCGATCAGGTGCTTATCAGAAAGTTCAACAACAGGCTCTACTTTCTCATCAACAAGTTCACCGAGACCGGGCGTAATGACAAGCCGATCAGTAGTGTGCGGCAGGACCTCAGCGCCAAGCTCAACCACATCTTTCAAGCGCGCTACGGCCTGCGTGAAGACAAACAGGACTGGATCCAACAGGAGCGCCTTCTTCCCCTTGATGCGCTCTACGCCTACTACGCCCGGTCGTGGGAACGTGGCACCATCGGTCCCGATTTTGACCACTACCTGGCCAACATTGAGAGGTAGCTTCATCCGTCCCTTATTGACGCTGCAGGCAGGGCTAAGGCGCTAACACCGACGGGGGATCAGGATGACCATCTCGGATCTGAAAGAGCTCCCGCAGGAGGAATACGACGAACTCAAGCAGCAAGCTGAGGCGAGGAAGTCGGCCACGGTCCGCAAGGACATCAGGAGGAGCTACATCTCGGGGGTCGAGGAGGGGGTCATCCGGCCACTCTTTGAGCGGAGCCTCGACCTGTTCATCGCCACGAGGGCAGAACAGGGGGCTTGCATCTGCGACCAGGTGGAGCAAACGGCGATCGTGGCCCAGACCGTGCTGACCACCGATGGTCAGGAGTGGGAGGAGAAGAGGGACAAACTTCTGAGCGAGCTGAAGGAGAGCAGGGAGCACGTCGAAAAAATCATGCACAACGTCGCTGAGGGATATGCCCGCGATTTTAACAGGTGGATGGGCAAGAAGGTGGGCGACTTTGCTCTGCACGTGATCAAGCTGCAGTCCGTGCTCGTGGACTGCATCTCGAACAAGCGAACTGCCCCCTTCTCCTTTCCCGGTTTCCCGAAGCTGCGGCACCTGTGGAAGTGGGCGATCAGCGCTCACTCGGAGGCCGACGCAGCGGACAAGATCCGCGAGCTCAACCAGCGTCTCGCCATCGCAGTGGGCGAGGAGATCTCGACCTTTATGAGCCAGCTCGCAGAAGAGCTGCATCGCAAGCAGCACTGGTTCCTACGGTCCACGAGGATGATGGTGGAACCCACCCTGCGTCGGCTCGAGCGCAAAGTGCGCCGTGGCCTCGAGATCGATATTCTCCTCCCGCCGGCAAGCATCTTCCTCGACACGCTCACGTTTAAAGAGCTGAGCGTCCAGTTCTCGGAGGAGTTTGTCAAGGCGCGCAACAGAGTGATCCCCAAGGAGACCTTGGTCAAGGTCCAGGAGGAGGAGGAGGTGGTCGTCAAGGGGCTCTGCTACAACTCCACGGTCAGGCGGCCTGTCGTTCGGGAGAGGACGATCGTCAAGAGCGTGAACGTGACCGACTACCAAATGGACATTGACGCGTTCGGGACGGCTTGGAGGCATCGTATCAACGCCGAGACGGAGACTATCAAGGAGGCGATGAAGGAGCTGATCACCACACAGGTGGACCTCATCATCGATCAGGTGCGACTTCAGCTCAAACAGCACCACAACCACTACGAGACCGTCATCGAGGAGGAGATGCTCAACGTCAAGAAGGGAATCGAGTTCGTCGAGAACAGGAGCCAGCTGCTGAACAGCATCCGCAGGTCCCTTGCCGAACTGTCCGGGGCCTTCCGCGATGTGCCGCAGCCACCGGCAGACCAAGCCGCCCCTTCGACACCTGCCACGATCACCGCTACCCCCAGCGTACGCCAACCAACCTTCTCCAGCTCTGTGAACCTGCGAAGAGAAGCCAATCTGACCAACGCTCCTCCCGCTTGTGAATGCAGCAGGGGTGTCCATCGGCTGATCAGGTGCGGTCGTCGTCATCGAGGGAGGCGAGTAGTCGGCCTCGACAACTACCACAGGCCATGAATGGCGAAGACACACTGGAGCAGGCCTTGACCGAGCGGCTTAGGTCGATGGTTAGCAGCCTGGAGGACTCGAGCGAGAGTGAGGCCGAACCCTAAGCCGTCACCAGCAGCTGGAGGTCAAGCGGAGTCTTATTTTTCTTGATCAAATTCTCTCTAAAAATAAAAAGGCACAAGAGGCCTCTTGCAGCGTTCGCGGAGGAGGACGAGCTCAGGCGATGGAGTGGAGCTGGAACGACGGGTGGGTGGTGTAGACGTCAAGCGAGAACCGGCCCAGCGCGCCGGGCTCGTGCGTGCACACGACCACCGCGTACTCGACGCCCTTGTGCAGCGTGTGCCGCGCGCTCGCTGCGCCAGGACATCGCCGCGCCGTCAGCCTCCGCACACACGCGCGTGTCGTGTCGTGTCGTGCGTACCTTCGGTGCCCTTGACAAAGGTGACCTCCTTGGACAGGAGGCGCTTGTCCTTGCGCGAGACCACGTAGAAGCCGATCGTGTTGGTCGCCGGCAGCGGCTGCGACAGAACGATCACGGCCTCGACCGCGTGCCGCATTCCGCCTGTGTGTGTGGCGTGGGTGTCAGCCTCGCCGCACGACACGACACGACACGCGGGCGCGCGTGTGCGTACCGCCGATGGAGGCCATGCCCCAGCCGCCGATCATGGTGCCGGGCATGGGCGCCATTAGCCTGAACTGCGGGTTGGTCCCGAATGTCGGATGCGACGAGCAGCCTCCGGCCGTCCTCGGCGTCCATTGGCCCTGCATTTCGCAAATATTTTTGAAATAATTTTAAAGTAAAAAATAATTCTTAAAAAGAGAAAATGGAAAGAAAAGGAGGACCTGGGCTGAGAGCTTGGTGTAGTGGACAGAGGCCTGGATGGCCTCGATGTGCTCGCTGGCGTAGAGGTTGAGGGC
>NAVB01000806.1:0-22049 GCA_002179805.1 Acanthamoeba lenticulata
CCTCTAAACTTTTGTGGTGTGTGGAGGGATCCAGGATGAGATGGAGATATATAAAGAATTGTACCATCTATTGCAATAATCAACAAAATACTAATAATATGAGCATCTTTTTTGGCTGAATAAAATAAAGAATTAAACAAAACATTGGTAGGAACCATTATACGTTGTTCAGTACAATCAAATATCCAAGTAAATATATGACCAAAAATATTTACTCCTTGTTGTAAACGAAATTCAGCTGTTTTCATAGATAATTGTGGTTTTAAAGTGATATAAAGCAATGGAAGAACACGATGCCTAACTTGTTGCACTTGAGCTTTGGTGCAACGCATCATAAATGCCAATAAAAGATCAACTGGATAATGACGTAAAAATAAAAACAACAAAATACACAATTCTTCCCACTAACTGGTTGGGAGTAAGATTGGTCAAAGCAGAGGGGGTAGTAGGTGCTGGGATGGTGTGAGGCCGTTTTTGCCTTGTAGTACTCTCTTCTTGAGAGGGTGAAGGTGTAAAAAGAAGTGGAGATTGAGGAGGACTAGCAGCTGTAATAGATTTTGATATACAAGCACAATGATGGGTACATCTACCTTTGCAGTTGGAACAGGTACAGAGGGGTGCTACACTGTTCACAATATTCAACATAACAACGAGGGAAATGAATAGTAACTTCAATAGCTTTAATGTCTAAGCCACAGAAGTAGCAAACAACTGTTGCATCCATCACCGTGAGCGCTCAGATTGTGTTGCGCTCTGCGGCCGTTTCACCCGCGCGAACCGGCACGGCCGAGAAAATTTTTTGGCGCACCGCGGCTCACTCAAGCGCACCACCATCCACCCTTCGCTCCCCGGTGGCTTACGGCGCACCAAGGTCATGTTGAGGCGCAGAGAGATCTGGGTTTTGCCTTCGGGAATCTCAAGATCCACAAGGAAGCCGAGCGCTGGCTCCTCGCTGATACACAGCAGGGAGGTGCCAATGCCCAATCCCAATTAACCACGGCCTCTCAATGTCTTTGGTGCCATGACCATTGGCAAGCCAGGTACTCTCTCTCTCTCTCTCTTCCTTGTTGCGACGTGAACAGACACTGAGAAGAAGAATGATGCTTGTTGGCGTGGAAATGACTCGCGTCCACAGGCTTGAAGAAACGGCTGCCATCCTCGACGTCTTCCAGGCGCACGGGCACACTGACGTCGACACTGCCTGAATGGGCGAGATTGGCTGGCAGAAGCGCGAAGCCCTATCCGTCGGCAGTCATGGGAGTGGCGAAGGACAGTTGGACTCACCGGCCAGAGGACTAGCGGGAAGGCCTCATTGTTTCAACCCGCTGGTCGGCGGTTTGCTCACCGACCGCTACCACCGCGACACGGAGCAAGTCGAGCCCGGTTCCCGATTCGACCCCAACAGGTGGCAGGGGAACTTCACGCGCGTGCGCTACTGGAACGACGCCTACTTTGACGCGCTGGACGTGCTGCGGCCGTTGGCCATGAAGCACGGCCTAACCGAGGCCGAATGCGCACTGCGCTGGCTTGCGTACCATTCGTTGCTGAAGCGGGAGCACGGCGACGCGATCATCGTGGGCGCGAGCAGCGCCCAACAGCTCCAAGAAAATCTTGCCGCGTGCGGCAAGGGCCCGCTGCTCAAGGCGCTGGATGATAGGATTGCAAAATTTGTGGCAACCACGTGACCACCTAAGATAATGTCACGGGAGCCCTAAACGGGGCCCCGAAGAGCATAAAGGTGTTCCCTATCGTCATCGTTGATGATCTGGGTAGGAACGACCACATGGTTCAGCCAGGCGAAGCCTTCTTGAATGGCCTTGTCGCGCTGACAAAGTGCCTCCCAGTCGACTCCCTCCGTTTCGGCCCCCAGGCCGAGCAAATCATCGTCGTCCTTGTCCTTGTCCGTCTGAGCGACATCTTGGTGGTCGATGGCCAAGGCAAACGTGCAGGCCCGAAACACCACCGCCCCGCCGAAGAAGGGGCACAAGTTGCGAGGCGCGTAGCGTGGGATCTGGCGGTTGTTGTTCATGTGTGACATCAGCATCGCAGACCAGAGCATCAACAAGAGAGGGAGGGCATAGGGAGCCGCACCCTCAGGCGCTCCATGACTTGGAGCTCGCGTTCCGTGTTCAGGAGGCACATCTGGATGGGAAACAAGCGTTCCCACTCCCGCGCCTCGCCAAGCATCCCATGAAGCTCCGCGTACGCCTTCTCGCGCGCATGATGATCGCAATGTGAGACGAGTTCTTCATGAACAGCCCGTGCGAAGGGATTGCCATCAAAGTCATAGGACGGGACGGCCGTCGTACGCGCTGGAAGTGGTCATCGTCCTCGAGAAGTTTGGGAGCGTCGACCAGGTAGATCAAACGCGGCAGGGCGCACTTGGCCAACTGGAGACCCGGGTAGCCCTCGCTGTTGGAGGTATGATACCAGTTTCTGCGCACAAGGACGAGCGTTTGTCAGTCAAGCCCAGTCCCGTCCAGTCCAGTCCAGGCCAGTCCGGGCCAGGCCTGCTCTGCCCAGACCCCGAGAGACGGTGTGCTACACACGAACCGTGGTTTGCGTACGGCACAGAAGATGGCCGAGCGCACCTCCGGCTCCCTGGGTACCGTGAACGAGTTGTAACGCAGGTGCAGCACGCGGCACTCGCCTGCCCTTGCCAGCGTTATATTGCGGCCAACAACACAACCACCACCGCAGTGGAAGGAGAGGAGGTGGCGCACCGCCTGGGCTCAGCAGGTCAGCGAGGCACTGCGGTCTTAGTGGTGCTCTTCGTGGAGAGAAAACCACTAATCTCGTGAGCAGGTCGTCGCGGATGACGTCCAGGACAGTGGACAAGGCACCAAACGCCGGTAGACCGGCCACCAGGAAACGCGAGTGCGCGTTGCTCGACCAAACCGAAGCCATCTCGTGCATGCTGCTCCACACCCAAATCCACAAAACCAAAAACACGCACACACGCCACAGGACGTGAACACCAGACCCAGACCTTGCAGCCAAACACGGGCATTGATTGGTTTGATTTGGGGCAAAACACGCACCGGCGGTAGGCGTGTTTCCACCCGCCGTAGCCGGGACGCTCGGCGTGACGCACGGCAAACAGGCACAGACGCTGGCGCAACACGGCCAAGCGCGCTGCGCCGTCGTCTTCATTGGACGACTGGCTGTCAGTGTGGCGGCTCTGGTCAGGCTGCACGCCTGGCTGCGCGGCAAAGGTGGGAAAGACGTCGGCCCGGGCGAGGTTCAACCACTCATTGGACTCACGCGCCACCGACTGCTCTTTAATGACCATACAAGCCATAGGCGTTTAGTGCGAGCTGTGATCAAGACAGAAGAAGAGGCAAGGTGAGATGACTGACGTGGTAAGGGTGACGGCCGGCGGCCTCGCCCCAGTAGTCGGTGCCGAAGCGGCACAGGAACAACGTGCACCACACGACCTCGCTCGTCGACTCTTTCGCCAGCACCCTGCATGTCTGCGCCACCTGCCACCGTTTTGGAAAGTCGTCAGGTGTTTGCTCGTGTCCCCCCCCCCTCCTCTTGCTTGCTCTACTCCGCTTGGCATCAGCCAACAACACTGGACGCAACTTGAGCAAGATCACGCGGCGTTGTGTGGAGCAGCACAGTGGCCCAAAGGTTGCTGTCCAGCGCGGTGAGTGGTGACGCCACTTCTTCTTCCATCTTCACCGCAACAAAACAAAACTAAAACTGACGAATGAAGCTCGAAAATTTTGGTGTCAAAACTGGGAGGCAAGAGCGGCAAAGTGCTGGCGCATCGTGTTGGGGCCGGCCTTGAGCGGCTCGCCGTGCGCCATCACCAACAGGCTGATGTCATCCCGCTGGCCCAGCGTCTCCCAGAATTGCTTCATCCGCGCCCGGTCGCGCACAAAGAAGTAGCTGCAGGCCGGGACAACACAACGAGGTTAGGCCCAAGGGTTCGCACGTCTGCAGACACCAGTTCAACACCAACAACGCACCGCGGCATCCAGGGCACGACGGGACGTTGGCCGCCGGTGACGATGCCCAGCACGCGCACGTTGAGCGGGCCGTCGGTCACGTTGGTCACCAAATCGCAGAACACGAGCGCCTTCTTGTCGCCCGGCTCGTCGAGCCCAGTCGTGGAGACGGCCGTCTCGTCTTCTTCTTCCGGCTCCACTGGCCTCTGGTCCAGCGGGTCGTCGCCTTTGGCGGCGCGGGCCTCGAGGGGCAGCTCGTAGACGAGCTCGGGGATGTAGAGGCCAGCCCCGGGCGTGTAGCACCGAAGGCCCTGCGCGGCGTAGTCATTGCCAAACACGTCCTCCACGACGGCGTCCACCGGCACCACGCGGGACACCTGCTTTGTGATGCTCTTGGGGCTGGGGGCCGCCGGTTGGGGTGAGCAGCTCTCATGCACGCGATCGTGCGGGCTGGTTGGGGGAAGCAGCAGCGGACCAGATGACCTGGGCGTCGGGGTAGCGCTGCTTGTAGACGGCGGCGTCCAGTCGGTGGAAGGGCGATGGCACGAGGATGTATTTGACCCGCCCGAGGCGGTCGAGCTCGTCCATGCCCTCCGGGCTGAGGGCGATGACGCTGTGCAGGAGCAGGTCCTCGCGGCTCTCCTCCTTGGGCTCGGCCGTCGAGTCGACGGCGGGCCTCTCGTCGCTGGCACCAGAGGCCGAAGTCCCCGATCGGGGCAGGCGGTAGACCACCATGTTTCGCATCACTGCGTCGGACCGGGGCTCTACGCGACCTGTCACCTGTCACCAGCGACCCAGTTGTCTGTTCATGCTCTCGGCAAGAACAGTTGGGACGACGTACCTGCCACAGGTTGCCGGCCAGCGGAACGAACGGGCCATGGGGCACAACGTGAGCGTCCCATACTTGCGGCTGCTCACTGCGATTAGTCTCGAACACACCGGAAGATACAAAATCTCAGAATGAAATGAAGCGCACCGGCTGGGAAAAGAGTAGACGGTAGGTGGTCCAGCCCAGGCCAGACAGACCCACAAGGCCTGTCAGCGCCAAGCCACGCCCGAGAGCAGTCTTTGGCCACATGTGCAATCTTGTGGAGCTTTTTAGGTTATTTTTATCTTTTCTTTTTCTATTTTGATCGCTTTAAGGTATTTGAGCAAGGCATTGATAAAATCAGCAGAAATGCTCGTCATTCCTGCATCAGCTTACATGGCATGACCATTTGCGTGCGCTTCCTGTCACCACGTTCACCAGGCGCTCGGGGCTTGCAAGAGGAAAGAGAACGACCACACATGGAAGACGAAGTCGCTGGCCGCACGCTCGAGGAGGCGTTTGTGGGCGAGCCAGAACGACGCTCCTCCGCGAGAAAGAACGAAAGCGGCGAAGAGGTCACGACGAGCACACCCTGCTCCCCGGGGAGGGAGGGGCGAGGAAATGGAGATGGAGGGGAAGGCAGCGAAAGCAGCTCGACCAAAAAGGCGAAGAAGATGAAGAAAAAGAAATCAAGTGGGAGTAGCTTCATGCGCAAGGTCGACAAACTTTTGCAAACACACGACGAGGATTGGGTCCACGGGGATGAAGGAGCAGAAAGTGGAGGAAGCTCGGCCAAGAAGACCAAAAAGGCCAAGAAGGAGAAGAAGAAGAGGGGCGGCAGCGCCAGGCGGACGCTGGCCGGTTTGGCCGCGACGCTGCCCACCCTCCGGTCGGCCACGTCGTCGGGGTCCGACTCGGCCAAAGCGCAGACCTTCACCGGGTCTTCGGGCGAGGTCAAGAACCTCAAGAAGTCGCGGTCGACCGAGTCGGGCTCGCACATCGGCGCCGGCCTGACCTGGGGCGACCTGGGCCAGTCGCCGGTGGTCACCCGCAAAAAGTCCGCGACCTCGTCGACCGCGTCGCCCCCGCCCCGCATGGAGACGGGCCCGGCCGGGGAGCCGCTCCAGCTCGACGACGAGGTCGAAGAGTGGGAGCGGTCGGTCGAGCTCGACCTCTGCACCATCGGCCACTTCAAGCTCAGCCTCTCCAACATCTCCGACGACCCCGTCCCCGAAGACGACGTCGCGGTGGTCGACGATGATGACGACGTTCATGAAGAAGAAGAAGATGTCGACAAGGTCGTGGACGAGGTCGCCGTCAAGGAAGAAAGTGATGACGATGATAAGGAGAAAGAAGCTGATGATGAAGAGGATGACGGAGAGGAAGGTCGAGAGGCCGTCGCGGCACCAGAGGGAGAGATGGGCATGAGGGAGCGGCTGATGCTGGAGCTGACGTCGTCGTCGTCGTCGCCGAGCGGCGGCGGCTCGGCCCCGGCGAGCACGCGCACGGCCTCGCGCCAGAGCAAGAGCGCGCAGCTGCACAAGCTGCGCTCGATGGAGCCCGCCGCCGTGTGGCGCTCGGTCCACCAGATGGTCGACCGCGAGGCCGAGCACGGCCGGGCCGAGCGCCGGAAGCGGATCGACATGCTCTGGCGCGAGCTGATCGACACGGAGATCAACTACGTCAACAACCTCAACACCATCATCCAGGCCTACGTCGTGCCGCTCACGGCCCTGGCCCAGGAGGGCAAGGGCGTGCTCTCGCCCGGCCAGGTGGACCTCGTCTTCAGCCGCGTGACGCCGCTCCACGCCATCCACCAGGCGCTCCTCGAGGAGTTTAAGCGCGCCGAGGCCGGCGGGTGCACCTACTCGGACGCATTCCTCACATTCATGCCGTTTCTGAAGGCACGTTTCGCTTGGCCACGCGTAGCGCTGCGGGAATTTGAAGAATGACCATGAAACGAAAACAGGTGTACTCGACCTACGTCAACAAGCACCCGGCGGCGATCGAGTTGGTGATAAAGCTCCAGCGCTCGAGCAGCCGCTTCCGCAAGTTCCTCGACGAGTGCTTCCACCGGACCGGGATGGACGTGGAGAGCATGCTCATCCTCCCCATCCAGCGCCTCCCGCGCTACGAGCTCATCCTCAACGTACGTATACAGTGTCTGTCTTCATGGCTTGATCGTCGTTGTGGTCATCATCGTCGTCGTCTCCTCGCAGGACCTCGTGCGGCACACGATGACGTGCTCCATGCCGGACGAGCACGACAAGCTCAAGAAGCTGCTGACCTCCATCAAGTGCGTCGACGCCTCTTCTGGACAGCATACGCCATCGCAGGCGGTGGCGATCGGGAAACGAACGTTCACATCACCCACAACACAACACGACACGACACGACATGACACCATGCAGGGAGATCAACACGGCGGTGGTGGAGAGCCGCAAGCGCGAGGAGAGCGCCGAGCGCATGTACCAGATCTACGCGAGCCTCGTCTTCCCGTCCAAGCAGACCGAGCTCGTACGCGCCTCCCCAGGATCCCGCACATACACACGCACGCACATGCGCGGATATATGTCCATCAGCGTCTCACCGTAGGCGCGCACGCACGATGACAGAACGTGTTCGACGAGACGATTCGGGTGTTTGTGAAGGAGGGCATGCTCGACGTGTGCCTCCCGCCCGGGACCACATTCGTGCCGCGCTGCTTCATCCTGTTCACCGACATCCTCGTACGTGAGAGAGAGAGAGAGAGAGAGAAAGGGGGAGAGAGTTGATCTCTACAGTGCATGAAGGCAAAGGAAGAGAGGCTCAAAGCGTTGTGAATGTGGTCGTGACGGCGCAGATCTGCACGGTCAAGAAGGGGGCGTCGATGAAGTTCGAGTACTTCTTCAAGCTGACCAACATCACCACGCAGAGTGCCACAAAGAACCTCTCAGCCCTCTTCGGTGCGTACCCGATCGTCTCAACATTGAACAATCAATAAAAAGAATAGAATTTTCTTATTATTGATTCAATAGGAAAATTGTATTTATTTATTCAAATAGATAGATTTTTACTCAGTTATTTAGAAATGATTTACAAAAACAAAACAGAGGACGACCGCGTGTTCGCGTTGGCCGACCGCCAGAAGGCGGGGTCGCGCGTCTCGCGCGGTTCCCGCGGCAAAGGCGGATTCCGGCCTCCCGAGTCTTCCGGGAGCAACTGCGACAACGTGCTCTACCTCCGCGCGACATCGGCCTGCGAGAAGGAGGCCTGGGTCACCGAGCTCGACCGTCTCTGCGCCCGCGCCCAAGGTTCGTTGTCATCATCATTATCATCATCATCAGGATCTCCTGCCGGAGCGGCCTCGGCCTGACGTCTGTGCCGTGCAGCCGAGAATGCAAAGAAGGCGCGGCGGTCGATCACGCTGCCCAACCTCAAGGACATGCTCGCTGAGGAGGAGAGCGGCGAGGTCTGCCTGCCGCCGCCGGCGCCACCGTCGTGGTCGGCGGACTCCAAGCCGGGCGAGGAGGGCGTCGAGGGAGGGGAGGACGACGACGACGCGCATCTCGGGACCAAGAAGAGCACCAAGCGATCGCGGCGCCTCTCGCTGCGCTACAACACCGGCACCCTCCTGCGCAGCCGAACAAAATCCAACAATTAATTGTGAAAAGAAAAGGACAAAAATGACAACAATTCCTTTTAAAGAAAAATAATTAATTAATTAATATTATGAATTATCAATAATAGTGTTTGCGACCGCTCAGGCTGCCGGAGCTGCTGAGGCTGGCGCCGTAGCTCATGCTGGCCCGTCTCTCTTTCATCTCCCGAGAGTCCTTGCTCACCTTGTACTGACTGTCCCGGTCCTTGCTCCGACCTCGCTCGCGCGGGTCCCGGTCCCGCTCTCTGTCTCGATCTCGATCTCGATCGCGGTCCCTGTCCCTGTCACGGTCCCTGTCGCGGTCTCGGTCACGGTCACGGTCGCGGTCGCGGTCGCGGTCGGACGCGCTCGCCGTGCGGCTCCGGTCGCGCAGGCCCACGCTGCTCTCTCGGTAGCGGTCGCGTTCGCGGTCACGGTCGCGATCGCGATCGCGTAAGCCCAAGCTGCTCTCCCTGTTGCGATCGCGCGCCGAGCCTCCACCGCCGCTGCTATACCGATCACGCTCGCGCTCGCGCTCGGCCAGTTCGCGCTCGAGCTCGCGCTTCTTGCGCTCCAGTTCCTTGACGTAGCTCTCCTCCTTTTGGCGCTGAAGCTCCGAAGCCTCGGAGGCGCGCTTCCGCCTGAGCTCGAGCTCGCGCAGGAGGACTTCCTCCTTCTCGCGGGCTGCCATCAGCTCCCACTCGCGTCGCCGCTCATAGTCGTCGCTGTCCAGGCTTTGCGACAGGACCGACGGCCCGCCGCCGGCGGCAGGCGATTGCGGCCCGGTCAGGACGCTGGAGCCGATCAGCGGCGTGCGGCGGCCAGCGTCGGGCCTGCTCGCGGCGCTGCCAAACTTGCCGCCGCCACTGTTGCTATGAAAACCGGGACCGCCCATGCTGGCCATCGGCCGGCCCGTGGTGGCGGCGATCCGGGCCTCGACCTCGATTTCCTCATAGTGCTGCGTGCAATAGGGCATCCCTTGGAAGCCGTAGAAGCCGTCCTTGCCAAAGGGCCGGTTGCACATGGTGCACGTCCAGCAGCTCTTGTGCCACGCGCGGCCTTCGAACGACTTGTCTCCGGCGCCCACGGGCGTCTCGCAGCGAACGCACAGGAGGCCCTTCAGGCGGTAAAAGTCGCGCTGGCAATAGGGCTGGCCCTCATGCACGTAGTGGCCCTGTGTGGTACAATCAATTGAAAATAAAATAAAATAAATGATAAAAGAAATATAGAAAACGTACGTCTTTGAGGACGGTGCGGCAGCCGACGCAGGAGAAGCAGTTAGAGTGCCACTTCTTGCCCATGGCCAGCGTGACGGTGCTGCTCCGGATGAGCTCGCCGCAGCCGCTGCAGGTGAGGTCCGAGGCCTGAGCGTAGTGCTCAAAGCAGAGCGGGACCTCGCCCTGGTGCTCGTAGTAGTGGTCGTCAAACTCGCACTTGCAGACCTTGCACACAAAGCAGGTCGAGTGAAACAGGTCCTTCCCGTCGACCAGCAGGATGAGCGAGTTGCCCAGCGCCCGCTTGCACGACATGCACGGCGTGCTCTCCTCCTCACGCCTCGGCTGCCGGCGCATGATGAACGATCCCACTATGTGTGTGTGTCGCCACGGTGTCAGCGCACGAAACCAACAACATGAACAGGGCTGGGCATGAGCATACGGGCGCCGGTGGTGCACTCGGCGTTGAGGATCTTGCGCGGGTCGGGCGGCGGGCGGTCGCCGGCGGCGGCGCTGGTGCTGGCGTTGTTGTTGCTCGCGCTGTTGTTGCTGGTGCCATCGCCGTTGCGGGAGCCCGTATCGCTGTTGCTCCGGGAGAGGCGCTGGGCGGTGACCGTGCCAGCGGGCGCGATGGTGGTGGTCTCGCCCTTGAGCTTGAGCAGCTCCTGCTTGAGCTGGCGAGCACGCTCGCGGAGCTCATTCTCCATGCGGCGCTTCTCCTCTTCGGCTGCGTCAAAGAGCACGTTGGGCTTGCCTGCTTGCTCCTCCTCGGCTCGCAGCAGGCGGTCATCGAGTTTGCGCCTCCGCTCAAAGACGAGTCCCTCAAGCCGGTTGACGCACTCTTCGATCGCGCCGTAAGGCCACGTGGGCGGATCGTTGCAGCCGGCCTTTTTCATGCTGATGTAGAGGTCCTCTGCTTGTTTCTTCTTCTTGAGCTTGGTGTCGTTGACGACCAGCTCGCGCTCGCGGAACTCGTCGCGCTCACGGCGCAGGACTTCGACCGGGACGGCCGAGACCGCTTGGTCAAGCGCGCGGTTGGCTTCCTCGAGCTCTTGGATGACGGGCTCAGCCCACTTGTAGAAGGCCTCGGCTGCGGCAACGTACTGGCCGAGGGCTTGCTGCTTGAGAAGATTCTTGACCTCGTCTTCGCGCGCTTTCCCGCCTTCCCTCATTCCCAAAGTCGGCTGCAGGTCCAAGAGTGTGTCGGCTTCGCGCGTGAGGTGCTTCATCTCCTGCTTCACCTGCAGGAAGTCATTGCGCTTTGCGCCACTGCGCTCACACAAGTCGTATGTGTTAGCAACGGTCAAGCCTCTGCTAAAAAAAGAAGCACATACTTGCGCTGGAAATCCTTCCATCGGCTCTTGATGTCCTTCATATTGAAGCGAAGAGCAAACAGCCAAAAGAGGCTCAAGACCTGCTTGACTTCACCCTGCGCCACAGCTGCAAGAGCGATAAAGATTTAGGGAGAAATCGAAAGAGATCGCAATTGAAGGGGGAAAGTACCCGCAGGGCTGATGTAGCTGATGTCCTTTACGGTACCATAAACTGAAAAGTGGTCCAGTGCAATTGTGATGTTTTCAATGTTGTGCACCTGCGCATTGGCTGTGAGAAGGGGCGGGGCGAGGGAGCAAAGCGCCAACGACGCACCACAAGGGTAGGCGTTTCGTGGTGCTTCGCCACAGGCACTGTTGTGAGGATTTCGGCGAGCTGAATTAAGATGAGCCCATCTGCCATGTCTTGCCCTACAGATTCGATTTGTAGCCCTCTTGTTTCCAACAGCAAGTTGGCCCACTGCGTGAAGACCTGAAGGCAATTGACTTGCGTCAACGATACTGATTTTATGTGTTCGATTCATGGCCAAGGTACCTTGACAAGCCTGGCCTCTTCATCGGCGGTTCTTTGTTTGCGAATAACCGTCTGGAGACTGTCGCCCCGGATCGGTCCGCGCCGTAACGTCTGCGCTCCCGCCTAAATGTTGTCAAGTCAGCCATCCTTGTCTATGTTGTCCATCTTTCAATCACTTCTACCAGTTCCACCACGCACCTTCACTTTCGATATAGAACAGGTAACAGTTACTTTCTATTCTTGCTAAAACAAGAGGTGTTTGCCTCCTCTTCTTCGTCTGAGCTGCTCGTTCTCTCGGTTCACCCCGGAGACGGCCGGCCACGTTGGCCTCTCAACCGTTAGACAACCCCATTTTCCAACACCTTGCCTTTTTTAGACATTATAAAAAGAATTCGATAATGAATTAAAAAAATTAGAATATATTTGTGTTTGAATGTTGAAAGAGAATCATGTACAAGAAGAATAGACTAAGGATGAGGAAGAAAACTTCACTGGACCGGGCACGCGTCCTCGCCCTCGCCGTTAGCAGAGGCGCCGCCGGCTGCAGTCTGGGAGACCGACTTGCGCGATTTCTTCAGCTGCTGCCCTCGAGTTGTTGATGGCGCCGCAAGCGGCGGCTTCTTCACCACCATCGGCGCGCTGCTCTTGCTCGCATCGACGTTGAGGATGTTGTTGTGCCTCGCTGGTGCGTTCTCCTTGTCGTACTCCACCACATCGTCGTCGTCTTCTTCTTTGCGCTCCTTTCGCTTGACGCCCGCGAGCTGCTGCTGGGGCTGTTGAGCATGCTGGTGGTCTCCGTCGGCCGTAAAGCGCAGGCGCTTGCCAGGCTCCGATGTAATGTTGACGAGCTTCGCACTGCTCTCCACCGCCGCGACAGGCGCTTCTCGTGGTCGCTTCAGCGCCGTCAACGACGCGCCGCTCGTCACAGTCGTCGTGGCCGCTGTGGCCGCTGGGGCGGGAGCTGAGGCTGCAGAGGCCTTGGGGGCGGCAGCACTGCTGGTGGCCTCGGCGAGCTGGCGCTGGGCGCGCTTGAGGCGGGCCTCGAGGTTCTTGACCTTCTTCTCGTAGGTCTGCGTGCTCTGGATCATCTCGGCGTAGCGGAGGGCGTACTCATCAGCCTCGCGCTGCTTCTCCTCGAGTGCTCGGGTTAACTCTTCCACGCTCTCGCCCGAGTCGCCATCATCGTTACCGCCAGAAGACTTCTTGGCTTTGTTGCTGGTGGCGGCGGCTGCAAGCCGGCGGCTGAGCTCCTCATTCTCGGTCTCGAGGGCCTGGATCTGCTCGATCTTGGCCAGCGTGTCCTTCTCCAGCTCCTCGAACATGGCCTCAAACGACTTCAACTCCTCTTGCAACTGTGCTGCGCTCTGTAAGACGATACAGTAGACGATGAGCCTTCCACACTTGGAGCAAAAAGAAAACAAAACGAGACGTACGTCAACTTCGGCCTGAAGGCTGGTGCAGAGTTGAGTCTTCTCGGTCAGCTGGGCTTCGAGATCCTTGCGTGCGTCCACAACGTTGCGCAGTTCGGTCTCGAGCTGCCGCAGACGGCCGTCGGTCTCACGCTTGGCCCTGTCGAGCTCAGCCTCCATCTGCTGCTTGTGCTGCTGCGCGTCAGCCTCGCGCTCAGCTTGAACCTGCTGGGCCTGGGCGCGGCTGGCGGTCAGGTCGGCCTCAAGCTCGGCAAGGCGCTGCCGCAAATCGCTCTCGGTGCGGGTCTGCTCCTGGGCTTGAGCGTCGAGCAAGGCGTTGATGTCCTCGAGCTGCTTAGCCATCTCCTCGACGCCGCGCTGAAGCGATTCCTTGTCTCGCGTGGCCTCGCCTAGGAGGGCTTCGGCCTGAGCCGCCTCGGCCGTGGCCCGAGCGGCCGCTTCACGCAGGTCAGCCGCCTCGCGCTGTAGGTTAGCTCGAGCGGTGGCCCACTCTTCGCGCTCGTCCACGAAGCGGGTCTCGGCTTGGGCCACCCGGACGTCGCTTTCGGCCGCGGCGTCTGCCCGCGCTCGGTCGACCTCACGCTGCAGCGATGCTCGCAGGTCCTCGATGGACTGAGCCTGGCTGGCGGTGGCCTCCTCCAGCCGCAAACACTCGCGGCGGGCAGCGTCACACTCGGTCCGGGCGAGCTCGAGTTGCGTTCGCATGTCCACCGCGGCCGCCTCGGCCTGGGCCACATGCTGGGCGTGCTCCTCCTCGCTCTTGACCATGAGGGCTGTCATCTCCTCGATCGACCGCTCTAGCTCTTGCAGCTGCCGAGCCGTCTCGCGGTGCTCGCCAAGCTCGCGACGCAGCGCCTCAATGGCGGCTTCGCTTTCGGTCAGGGCCTGGCGCAGCCGCACGGCCTCCTCGCGCAGTTCGCTGTTGTTGTTGCCATTGTTGTCGTCGCCGTTGGCATCGCCCGCGAGCCGCTCATCGACAAGCTCACGGAGCGACTCAAGCTCGCGTCCCATCTGTCGGCGCTCGGCCTCCCGCTGCTCCCGCTCGGCCGCGAGTTCGCCAGCGGCACGATCGCTGCGCTCGGTCTGAGCCCGCAGCTGATCCTCGGCGGCCGTCACCGCTTGAGCATGGGCGTCTCGCTCCTGCTCTTGAGCAAGAGCAAGCTCACGCACGCGTTCCTCGAGCTCCTGGACTCGCTCGCGCAGACGGGTAGAGTCGTCGAGTGCGACAGCAAGCTGGCTTTCCTTGTCGGCCAGAGCCTGCACGGCGTTCGCCCGCTCCTGGTCGCTCATCGTCTGCGCCTTTTGCTTCTGCTCGTTGGCCTCCTCGTCCTCGTGCATGCGTCGCTCGGCCTCCTCAGCCAACTCTCGCAGGGCCTCTAGCTCGGCAGCCATCCTTTGGCTCTCGGTCTCCCATCGGCGGCGGTCGGCGCCCATCTGTTCTGTTAGGCTCGCGCACTCGGCGGTTCTGACGCGCAGCTCCTCCTCGAGAGTGGCCAGGCTGGCCCTGGCCGCCTCGAGCTCTTCCTTCTTCTTCTCGTAGTCGCTCGCGCTGACATCGTTTTGATGGTGCTGCTGGTCTTGTTGCTCGAGCGCATGGTGGAGGCGACCAAGATCGGCTTGGACCTCCTTAAGCTGAGCGGCGAGCTTATCCTTGGCCCGGGCCGCCACGAGGACTTCATTCTCCTTCTCCAAGAGGGACTGGGCGGTTCTTGAGGCTGACTTCTCACGCTCCTCGACGGCCTGCTGGAGACGGTCGAGCTCGAGCCCGAGCCGAGACCGCTCGTGTTTCCACGAGTCCCGCTCGTCCTCGAGTTCCCGCCGCAGATTGTCGGCCTCAAATCGGGCCGTGTTGAGCTCGCCCTCGAGGGAGGCCAAGCGGCGTGCATTGTCTTCACGGCGCTGGGCCTCGTCGTTCTCGTCTCCAGCCGCGGCCGACCGTAGGACGGTCACCTCGCGCTCGAGGTCCTGTACCGAGTCGACAAGCTCGCGGATGCGCTTGTCGGCCACCATAAGCTGGTTGTCCCGGTCAAGCACCTCCTGGCGCAGCCGCGTGGCCTCGGCCTCCACGACCCGCCACGTCTCGCGCTCGGTTTCGAACTGCTTCTCGAGGACCAGTCGGAGCCGATCGGTTTCAGAGTCGCCTGCAGCGGCAAGGCTCTCGCGCTCCGCCCGCTCGCGCACAATCTCAGCCTCCCACGCGCTCCGCTCCTCGGTAAGACGGGCCTCGAGACCGCGGCACTCGGCTCGAACGCGCTCCAACTCTTCGCGCTCGGCCTTCAGCTCGCCAAGCAGTCGTTCGACCTCACTGCTCCTCGTCTCGGCTTCCTCACGAGCCAGGCGTAGAGCCTCGACAGTCTGCTCAAGCTCGGTGCGTGCTGCCTCGGCCTCCTCGACCTTCTGCTGGCGAAGCGCTTCGTTGTCCGCGGTCGTGCGCTGCTCCAGGGCACTCAGACGGGCCTCGGCCTCACTGAGCTCCTGCGCGAGCCGCTCCTTTTCACGGGATTCAGCCATCATCTGATTTTCGGCCACGAGGGCGAGCTGCTGTAGCTCTTCCATGGCGCTCTCTTTCTCAGCCCACTGCTCCCGTTCGTGTTGAACTTGATTGTTGAACGCTAGCCACTGGCGCTCGCGCTCCTCGCTCTCAGCCTTGATTCGGCTGAGCTCCGCCTGCTCGATCTGTCGCTCGGCCTCTTGCTTCTCGTAGGTGGCCTGGCGCTCTGCCAGCTCAGCTTGCAGAGCCTCGAACTTGCGCATCTGCTCCGTGTGCTCTTCTTCCACGCGGCGCGCAGCCTCGGCTTGGACTCGCTCGATATCCTGCTGTCGCTCGTCGGCAGTCGTCCGAAGGACCTCGTTCTCTTGGGTCAGTGCGGTAATCTGGCGCTTGAGTTCATTGCATTCATCGCTGCGAGAGTCCAGCTGGGCTTGCACGGCGGCAAGAGCCTCGCGACCATCGGCGACAATCTGCTCGAGCTCACGAAGCTCATCTTCCGCCGCGTCGGCCTCGTCCGCCAGCCGCCTTTGCTCTTGTTGCTTGAGGCGGGCCAGCTCGTCGAGGAGCTGCTTCGCCGCATTCTCGTTCTGTGCGACGAGAGCATCTACTTCCTCCACAAACTGGGCGCGTTCGTCGGCCCAACGGCCTCGCTCGCTCTGAAGCAGGGCCTCGGCGGCCGCTCGCGCCTGTGCGGCGGTCTCGGCTTCGCGCTGAACTCGCTCAAACTGGTCCAGGCGCTCGCTCTCGCTGGCTGTAAGCATGCTCACTTGTTCGGTAAGCTGCGTCACCTGCCTATCGCGCGACTCCATCTCGCGCTGGTGCGAGCTGAGTTTGCTCTCCTGATCAATGAGAGCTTGCTGCACCTCTTCCAATAGCGCGTTCAACTGCGCCTTCTCCTCAGTCATTTGTGCGAGGCGCCCGTCATCCCGGACGCGCTGCTCGTCGGCAGCAGCCTTCAGTACGTCGAACTCAGACCTACAGAAGCGGCCTTATCAGAACCAAACAGAAAGTAATTCACATGGCGAAACAAAAGACCTACCTCAGAACGGCATGAATGCGTTGTTCCTCGCCTCGCGCGCCTCGTTCGGCTTCGAGCTCTCGGCGTACGGCCTCCAGCTGTTTCTCGACCGCGGCCAGCTGGCCGGCGAGCTCCTCCTCGCGCAGCCGGTGCTGCTCGGTCTTTTCGGCAATAGCAACCTTCATGGCGGCCACTTGCTCCTCCAGTTGGGTTTTGGCCTGATCGGCCGCCTCGAGGAGAAAGGTTTTCTCGGCTAACTCGAAGTCGCTGGTCTCTTTGCTGAAGCGCACGCTTGCCGTTTCCTCGCGTGCGAGATCTCTGTCGAAGATAAGGCTCCGAATTTCTTGATTTACCTCATCTAACCGCTGTTTCGTGGCAGCGTGTTCGTTTTTCAGCGCGGTTACCTCAGCCACATTGTGCTGCTCGTGCTGCTGGGCGTGAAGTTGAGCTTCGAGCAGAGATAGTTGGCCCGCCAGTTCACCGATGCTAGATTGATTGGCGGCTCTTTCCTTGGCTAGATCTTCTTCTAGTCGCCGCTTCTCCGCGAGAAGGCTCTCGTGGGTCTCATGTCGCGCTTTTAGCTCCATGTCCAACTCAACTTTCTTCTCGTCTACGGCGAAGGTGAGCGTGGAGCAGAGGTTGTAGTATCGGAAGGCGAGCTCTCTCTCTTGTTCCAATTCTTGCTGAAGCCAGTCAATGTGCTTCTGTAGCTCCTCCATCTACGCAAACAGCTTACTAAGCAGAATTTCAAGCCAAGATTTAGAAAACTAGAAGAAGGAAATGAAGCTAACCTGAGCGGGGAGGCTCGATGAAGCCCCGGCTTCGGAGAAGGATGTAGAGGTGATCACTGATGCACATTCCTCCACCTCCATTATGGTTGTCGCAGAAGAAGCTGTGGCTAGCTTGACCGCGAATCGTCGTTGATGCACCCTTCAGGCCCGCCGCCTCGTCACTCGCGCTTCGACACAAACCTCAACACCACAAGAATTGGCGCCAAAAGACATACGCCTGGATTTGGCGCCAAAAAGTCCCGCCAAAAAACGGAGGCCGTTGGGTGGCTGGAGAAGAAAACGTTGGTGCCGCCACTACAGTAGTTGTGTACAAGTCGCTTACTTGCGCTTCTTGGCGTGCTGAGCACGCGCCATCTTGCGCTCGGAAATGGGGTGGAGGACTTCATCAAAGTTGGCTCGCCACCCGCGGTTGTAGATGTTGTCCACCTTGAGGTCCTCCAGCCACCGCAGCTCGTCCAGGAACACGCGGTTGAGCTTATTCTCGGTCATCTCGGCGTAGACTCGCTGAAGCCTCTTCTCCTCCTCGGCCAGCGCCGCGTCCTCAACCACTTCCACTGGCTTTCGCTCCTTTTCGCCCTCCTTCTTCTCCTTGGCGGGCTGCTCCTTCTGCTGTTTCTTTTGCTGCTGCTGCGGTGGCTGTTCCTGCTTCTTATTCTTCTGCTTCTCCTCGGTGTCGAGCTGGTGGGCCTTGTACTGGAACCACTCGATGGGGTCCACCTGCAGCCGCTGCGTGAGTCGCTTCCGCATGGTGTAGGTCAGGTCCTTGCGGTAGCGGTAGGCCGCGCTCTTGAATCGCGGGTCGTCGCCCTTTTGAGTCGGCTTCTCGTCTTCGCTCTCGCTCTCACTTTCGCTTTCGTTCTTCTTCTTCTTCTTATTCTTGTGCGGCGGCTTCGTTTTCGTGGTCTTGCCATCACCACCGTCAATCTTCTTCAACAGCCGCTTGGCCACGTCAACATCATGCTTGAGGTCGCCTGTTGTCCGCCGTGGCCGTCAACATCATCTCAGACCGCTGCGAGCTTGTCCAATGGGAGGCGCGTACCCCACTTGAAGGTCTCAGCCGTGGTGGTGTTGGAGTAGACCAGGTACAGGTGGTAAAAGGCGAAGCACATCATCACGATGCCCATCACGCAAGTGAAGAACGCCACCATCACCACCGAGCCAGCCTCAAACAAGATGATCTGCCATCGATTCGTTTCCATCACATAAGCACGCGCGCGTGTCGTGTGTCATGTGTCGTACAGCGCGTACCACAAACATGGTCGGATACGAGATGGGCGTGATCTCGCCGGTGACGCGATTCTTCATGACGTAGTGGAGGATGCCCTGCTGCTCGATGATGCCAAAGACGATGCTGCTGGTGACCATGAAGCCGTAGAAGCACACACCCGCCGTGGCCAAGAGGAAGGCCAGGAACTTGCGCTGGTTGCGCTCGCCCACGCAGTTGTTGATCCATACGCAGTGGTGGTCAAACCGTGACACGCACGTGTTGCACAGGCGGCAGTGCGTCGATCGGGCCGGCCGAGGCAGGCGACACGTCTTGCAGAACTTCTCCTCGAAGATGATTCCATCATAGGGGTAGTTGTCCTTGTAGTACGCCAGCGTCCTGCCGAGCCCCAGCATAACAACGATTCCCCAATGTGAGCAAAAAAGAGCGAAGAAGAGCGAAACCACGGTGAAGAGGAGAAAGATTGGGGGGGGGGAGATACGCCGGAGTGATGCGTCCGGGATCGGAGCGGCACACGTGAAAGTAGACGGCGATGACGGCGCCTACGACAACGAACGACAGGTACCTGTGCGCCACGCCATGCATGGATGGTCAGGCACGTCTGGCGGAGCATGGGGATGACGGCGCCTGGTCTTTGTACTTGTGGTATTCAGGGGCGTAGGGGCCGGGCAGGTGGTGCCATGAAGTCGCGATGAAGAAGCCAAAGGGCCCCAGCACGCACACGAGGTACAGGACCTGATTTGAAGTGAGTATCGCGGCGTGTGAGTCGAGCTAGCCGCAACAGTCTCCCAAACAGACTGCCTCGGGTACCTGGAAAATGGGGTTGGGCTTATTGCAGCAGCGGTCTTGGACGGCGTCGATCCTGTCGCGCGCCTTCTTGCCGCACAAATTACCGCACACGTTGCTGTGAACACAACTGGTGAGAATAATGCATCAAGAAGAATAAAAAATAAAATAAAATTGTAAAAATAAGTTCTGTAAAAGGACACGGGAGTAAGGAGGCAGTGAGGGAGCCGAACGCTAAAACTTCAAAGCAGCCACCAAGGAGGAACGCGTTGCATTTCTCGATGAAGGTGTCGCGATGACATTCCTGCTGCCCGCAGAGCAGGACGTAGACCACCACTCCAAAAAGATTAATGTAGACGAGCAGCAACACTGTTTCCCACATCGTGCGCCGAGACCTCGTCTGCGGGTCCTTGGTGGAGTAGATGGGCGAGACCGCAGTATTTAAAAATAAGTGGTTTTGCCCTCTTTTCCACACCTTTTCTTTCTGTACAGAAGAAGCGGAAAAGAACAAGGTTGCGCGGCAGTCCCACAAGGGGCACTTGGGAGCCATGGGCCGTATGACGGTGAAGTCGATAGAAGGACGTGCATTCAGCTACGACATCCACTCTTTTGAAACGACAACGGTCTATGACCTAAAAAACATGGTGGCCAACCAGGTCTGGCAGCCGGCTGACAGCCAGCGCATGGTTTGTGCTGGACGCCTCCTCTATGACGATGATGCCAGTTTAGCATGCTTTGACGTGAAGGACGGTTCAACGGTGCATCTTGTCCTGCGTCTTCGCTCTGGCTCCTACTTTCTCGCACCACCACCCAGAAAGCCAAGTCCCTGGACCAGACTTGCTCTGGAGAGGTTCATGCACCAACAATGGGATCAGTTGCTGGGCTTGGCACACGATCCTGGCGGCATACACATGACTAGCGTCCCCACAGAGGATGACAGCTCCCTACTGGCCACCATCGACGGACCCAAGGGCAGCTGCTACGAAGGTGTTGTAAGACTTGCTCCCTTTCATGGCGCTGGTCCGCTCCGCTCACGCTCTGCATGCGGACGAGCAGGAGGCAAGTTTGTGGTTCACGTGTACCTCTCTGGAGACAATCTTCGCGCCCTGCTCATCACGCCCATCTTCCATCCAGCGATAACAGCAACTGGGCTCTTTACCCTCTTTGACGATTCGAGCACAGACGGGCTCCGCAAGCTCTTCGGCCAGAGGCAGGTCGCTCTACTGTTACGAATGCTGCGGGCTCAGCTGCTCGTCACCGATCTCACGCAGGCGCGCAAAGAAGCTCTTCTGCGTGGAGAAGAGAAGACGATGGCAGACATGTGGGTGAACCAGCCGGAGCGCGCAGTCGGTCTGGCTCGGGAGATGACGGTTCTGTTTGCCATGAGCGACGCTCACCGGCGAACCTCCCTGGCGTGGCTTGCCAGCTTCGTGCCTCACTGCCCACAGGTGCATGGCCAACGCCCTCTTATGGGAAGGCTCATTGGCCGCTGACTCTGCCGTGCGTCTCATGTGTGTAGCTTTTCACTGAGGTCAAGACTCTCTTGCTTGTGACGGCCAAGCATCCACAGACGGGAGACCCACTACATCCAGAAGCTGGGCTTGTGTGCCATCTGCCCATGGAGCTCGTGCGCATGGTTGTTCATAGCCTTGCGCTTTCCCACGTTCAAGCCGAAGGCGAACGGCTCCAAGAGTTATACCTCACCACAACAACCGTTTAAGAAACCAACTTGTGCTGCTTGCCCCAACAGTTGTAGCGCTGTTTCGAGCGAAGCGTGAAGACAGTCGACAAAAATGCCAGCTCACGCAACAGACAGCACTATCTTTGCTGTCTGGGCCTGAGTACTCAATCGGCGTGTGGCACACGGCACTCTCTTCACTCTGCACACACAACACACAAAGATGGATCCCACTGATCAACGGCGCCGTGAGGAAACAAACGGCATAAGTGAACAAGCATCAAACAAAAAGATTAAATTGGGCGGATTTGAGAAGGAGATGCGCGAGTGGACACTATTTGAGCTCTTTGATGGTCTTTCCAAGGTGTCGGCCCAGGATGAAGATTCCTTGTTTGAGATTATCAACGAGATTAAGAAGCGCCTTGACGGTCCATATGGCCTTCAGATCATTCTCTCGGACCAGGTAAGCTCTCCACCGCTGCCACGCGGCTCCTGCAAAAGGCTTGCGCTCGTCATCTCATCAGAAAGTCGATTCGTTGTTGATCGTCTGCAGGTCAAGCCCTTCCTCGCTGGCGGCCTTACGGCAGCCCTGCCCGCGGTGCGGGAGCTCACCCTGTCCCAGCTCGCGCGCACGGCCTCGGCCGGCGCCTCAGGCGTTGCCCTCCTGGTACGGCGCCCTCACCAGCAAGCTCGCTCGTTGCCTCCGAGCCCAGCCCGCCCTTGCGCTCACAACGTAAGCTTGCGCCAATGGGCAGACCGAGGTATGGCCGGCGCTCGTCAAGTCGTTGGCGGAGGAGAACCTGCGCGTGGCCTCGGCGGCCTTGTCGGCCCTCCTCGCTGTAGGCCAGGAGCCCGCCGGTCGCGCCCTTCTCTTTGACTTGCCCGCCTCCCACGAGCTGTTCCAGGCCATGCTCGCCCGTACGGCCGTCGCTCGCCTTGCGCTTGGTCGTTCCTGTCGCGGGCTCACGTTGGCGTCAACAAACAAACAAACAAACAAAGAGAACGAGGTGCTGCGCCTGCGCGTGCTGGACCTGTTCGTAGAGCTTGCGGTCAAGTCGCCTGAGCTGCTGGACCGGTCGCGTTCCTACGTGGACCTCCTCTCCCGCGAGCTTCCCTCGCGCGACCTCCTCCACCGCATGAACGTCCTCGAGCTTCTCGAGAAGGTCCTTTTTCTCTTTACTATTTATCAAT
>NAVB01000807.1:0-17263 GCA_002179805.1 Acanthamoeba lenticulata
GCCCTACCTCACTTCACACTTTATTCCTGGTCGACTTACTTTCCATCATTCTGCGCAGCTTACTCCCTGGCCGTGAACCCCACAAGCGGAGTTGCCGGAAGCTCGTTCACAGCAACCTACACGGCGGATGACGGTTCGTCGCCGCCTTCATTCTTGCACAACGCTTCGTTCTTTAATTTCTAATCCACGTTATTACGGGGAGCAGTGACGAGCACTTGGATTGGCGTCTTTGCCAGCGGCAGCTCGTCAACCAGCAACTTCAAGTATGTCACGACGGCCAGCGGCTCGGTCACCTTCAGCACGACCGGTCTCGCCGCCGGCACCTACAACGTGTACCTGGTGATTTCCACCGGCTACATTCAAGCCAGCGCCACCTACAAGATTGTCACCACCACGGCGACGCCGTCCCCGACCAAGGCCGGCCCGGCCCCGAGCCCGTCGTCGGCCCCCGTGGGCAATGCCGCGACGTGGCTCAGCCAGCACAACACCAAGCGCGCCGCCTACGGCATGCCGGCCCTGCAGTGGAGCTCCAACCTGCAGACCTCAGCCCAGAACTACGCCAACTCGCTCGCCAGCAGCAGCTCCTGCGGCCTCGTGCACTCGGGCGGCCAGTACGGCGAGAACCTGGCCAAGGGCTACTCGAGCATCGCGGCCGTCCTCAATGGCTGGGTTGATAGCGAGGCCCAGTACTACAACCCTACGACCAAGACCTGCAGCGGCGGCGTGTGTGGCCACTTCACCCAGGTCCTCTGGCGCATGACGTCCTACGTCGGCTGCGGCATCGCGAACTGCGCGTCGGGCTCACCCATCTACGTCTGCCAGTACCTCAGGCCGGGCAACTGCAACGGCTACGACTACACCACCACCAACTCGCCCTGCGGCCCCTTTGGTCCCTAAATGCGTGGACGGATGCTCGAAACACTATTGTTCAACCTCAGCCGTGCGTGTACCATAAAGATAAAAACAGTTCTAAACACTTGAACAAGGCACGGTCTCACCCGAACGCAGCTTTCGGAAGACGAACGTCGTTCGCAACCCTGCACAGCACGGTGATGGCATGAGAAGAGTCCTTGCTCAAGAGCGGGAGAGAGCAAGGGCAAGCCGTTCTGGCACGGACCGATGAGCTCCAGCTGGTTGGGATAGAGCTTCTTGTTGGTCTTGCTCCAGCCCATGATCTCCGTGAGGGCGACCTCGTGGCTCTTCTTGTGGTCCTCGTAAAAGTCGATAAAGTTGGTAATCTCCACCATCTCGAGCTGCAGCTTCCCGGCCAGCTGGAGCAGCGTGGGAAAGTGGACCAGGTATTGCGTTCGGTCCTCCATCTCTCGCACGCGGTGCGTGTACGACGTGCCTGCGCGCCACCACGCCCCCGTCGTGGTCAGAGGAGCCTCGTGAGTAGCGATCATGAGGTCGACGAAAGGACGCAGCGCGTCGCACCAAAGGGCTTGAACAGGCTGAGGCCGTCATCAAACTCGATCTTGTAGAGGTCGCCTCCAAACTTGGGCGCCTCGTCGCCCTTGGAGTTGACCTTGGCGGCCTTGCTCCTGCGTTTCACCGCCGCGGTCAGTCGGCTTGGTCCAAAGCTGGCGCTTGAGCCGGTCAGACAACGCACCAGATGGCCGAGGAATCGGGCAAGAAGCCCAAGAAGTAGCCGCCCTCGCGTAGTCGGCAGGTGGCGTTGCGCAGGAAGAGTTCGGCGGCGCCCTCGGAGGCGAAGCTGTTCTGCATGCCGTCGAAGCACACCACCACGTCGAAGCTGCGATAGTCGGGCAGCACCTGCTCGATTGGTGTCTGCAGAGTGTGGCCACATCCTGATCAGCTTCACCGTGGAAGCGTCCTCCTTGCGCCTGAGCACGTACGCTGAACAGGTCACCAGTGACAAAGTCGGCCTCAAACCGCTTGGTCTTTTCCCACTTGCGCTGCAGTGCCGCCACGGCCGTAGAAGACGAGTCTGTATGTCCGTGGTAGTTGTGTGGGTCAGCGCTGCACTCCAGTTGAGGGGGGTGGTTGGGGAGTGCTCACCGACGGTGGTGAGGTGGTGTATCTTGTGCCGCGCATAGGTGTGGTGAACGCCACTGCCGCCCCCGCCGTCGCCCCCTCCGGTGCGTGTGCAAGAGATTTCGAGCACAGTGTCGCCCTCGTCGAGCATATCTCCCAAAATCACACACTTGATCCATTTCTCAAAGTTAAGGGCCTGCCACGCCGGGTGCACCCTGGCCTCCTTCGGTGCAGCTTGTAGGTGGGCCGCCACGCCGGACGAGGGCCCGCTTCCCACTTCCTCCATCTGCGTGTTGTGGGCGAGTCGCTTCTTGTTTTTCTAGCGCGCTGGCGAAGAGGAAAACATGAAGATCATTGGACTGACGGGTGGCATCTCGTCGGGCAAGAGCACGGTCGCGCGACTCTTGGCCCGTGATGGTGCGGTAGTGATCGACCTCGACGGTATCGCGAGGCAGGTGGTGGCTCGCGGCACCCCAGCTTACCACCAGATCGTCAAGCAGTTTGCGCCAATCGACGGTGGCTCCATCTTGGACGAGAGCACAGGCGAAATCGATAGGAAGAGGCTGGGGGCGCTCATCTTTGCCGACCCTGTGGCACGCAAGAAGCTTCAAGTTCTCACCCACCGCCCCATCTTCATTGAAATGGCCAAGCAACTGCTGTGGCACTTTGTCGTACGACCCCCCACCCTCCCCCTCTCACGAGCTTTGTCTGCCTCTGAGCGTGTGCTTGGTGCAGAGAGGAACAGAGTTGGTCTTCTTGGACGCCCCTCTGCTCTACGAAACTGGTGTCAAGCGCTACCACGCGACATGTCTGCTTCTGCGTGCTGATGGTGGCTTTGTTTGGGGGTCATGGGCGCGTAGGGCTCCATCGCATCACGAACGCCGTGGTCGTTGTGTTTGCACCTGATGATGTGCAACTCCAACGCCTCATGAAGCGAGACAGCATCGAGGAACAAGAAGCCAAGCTCAAAGTCCAGGCCCAGATGCCACTAGGTGCCGACGAGCCCCTCCTCTTGGGGAAGGGAGTGCCTGCACTTGGGCCTGACGGGACACATAAATGCAGCCAAGAAGCGCCAGCTGGCCGACTACGTCGTGGACAACTCGGGCGACATCAGTGACACCGAAAGGCAGGCTAGGGAGCTACTTCGCACGTTGCGGGCTCGTCGGGGTCCCCTGTTGTTCTCCCGTGAGCGCGTTCTGATTGCGCTTCTCCTTGTTGCAGCTGCTTTGCTCTACTTTCTGTCGTGACGAGGTTGTCATGCCCTCTTGATGACCTCCTCTTTCCTGTCTATTCTTTTCCTTTCCTTCTATCTCGAGATCCACTCCCGTGGAGCGGGCGCACGGCCCCTGGGCAACGTCGTCCGTTGAGGAGGTCCACGAAATTCCTTGCGGGCACCAACAGAGGGCCCACCACGGTCACCATTCACTGCGAACACGTTAGTTCGCAAAGGTGTGTTTGCCAGGCTTGTTTTGCTAGCGCTGACTGTCTGCACGCCCAAGGCCTGACCAACTTTTCGCAAGACGGTCCCCACAGCCCAGTTAGCTGAGCGGCGCACAACCTGAAAACGTAAACGACCTCGTTGTCACGGACTTACGGGGTTGCGCCCTGCAGAAGGGAACGACGTGGCTGTGCAGTCTTGGCGCCTCCGTTGCAGGCACACTTGAGTCATTCGCTGTCGTGCGAGCGAGTTGCTGCTGACGACCACAAGAGACCCCAAGGCAACAACCCGTGCGTTCGGTGCGGCTTGTCGACACCCTCGTTTGCTGGCTCCATTTGCTGTTTTTGTTGACCGCATTTTCTTTTGGTTCTTGACTGCAGTGGCCGTTTCTGCGCTCCTTGGCCCCCAGCTCCTACTCCTTTGCCTTCGTGTCCCGAATCGATTGTTTCACGGCTTCTTCTTCCCTTTCGACCGATTCGTTAAGGAGGGACAGGATCCTTGAGTCTGATCGATTGATAGGCTCTTTCTTCGCGACCAAATTTCAAGTTCCATTTGTGGGGCGGAAGATGAAGCGCAATCTACAGCCCCATGCTTCTTCGTTCATGGGGGAGGTCGACGTCGAAGACATGGGCAACAGCAGCAGCGAGGATGAAGCCGATGTGGACCTCCGCCTTCCATCAAAGAAGACAAAATCGGGCCTGAGGTCTCCGACCGAGTGCACCACACGGGCCCTTCGGCACAACAACTGGTATCAACGGCTGCGTTCTCTGGTATGGCGCCGTGGATATCGTTTCGTCTTGGAAAATCGGGCCCTGTTGCTTCGATCATTCATCGCTGCCGTAGCCCTCGTACTCTTTGTGCTACTCGTCGTCTACTGGCCCTACCTCAACAGCTACTGGATGGTGCCCCAGTGGCGACGTGTGGAGGCCGGCTGGCGGTCGTTCCGTGGCGACGCCGAGCACCTCCGCCGTGAAAACGAGATGATGGCCCGCGCTGCCTACGACAAGCGACGCATCTTGCGTTCGCCCCACGCCTGCGAAGCCCTTGGAGGCTCGTCCACAGCCCACCCCCATCACAAGGTGCCTCTCCTGCCCTCCCGTTGTGTTGTTGGTTTTTAATTTCATTTTAAATATTCTATTTGAGAATTTAATTAATTTCTGGTGGCGTCCAACTACAGTTCGCCTGGCTGACGGCCGTCGCCAACGACAAATACTTGACGCCTACGCTGGCCCTCTCTCAAACGCTGGACCAGTTTTCGTGCATCAAGACCAAACTCGCGCTCGTGCCTGATGACCCTCAGGTCTGGCTTCTCTTCTTTTCTCTGCCGTGCACCGGTTGTTGTCTACTTTGCCGTGAGGCACTCACACAACGGCGGCTTGCGCTGGACACGACCACACACAGGTGGTGTCGCTTGCCACGCGGGAGCTCCTGCGCAAGGCCGGCTTCGAGGTGCTCGTCAAGCCCTCGCTCGACTGCATGTCGGCTCACGGCAGCGGAGCCAGCGAGATTGCCCTCTACCCTGGTACATTTTTCTTCAATATTTTATTTTATTTTATTTTTGTAAAAAAAAAAATAATTGTAGCATGTCTGACGTGGTGGGCGCGGGTTGACAGGTGAGTACATGCGACTGTACGCCTGGAACATGACACAGTACGACCGTATCGTCTACGTCGACTGCGATATCATGCTCCTCGACAACATTGACGACTTGTTCGAGCTCCCACTCCAGGTACTGTGCTGTGTTTTATTATTTATTTGACTTTATATTTAATTATAATTCAGTATTCATGACTTTTTGTTTATTGAGTTGTCTCCATTATTATTATTATTATTTGGTCTCATGAGCCGCCATTCTTGTGGAAAACAGGACAACCAAGTTGGGGCGGCCTACTACGAGGAGCCCAACATCGTGGACACGGGCGAGAACTCGGGCCTGCTCGTGATCAACCCCCGCGAGGAGGAGTTTGTCGACCTCCTGACCGAGTGGAAGGCCCTCTTCCCGTCGGCCGGCTGCGTCGCCGACCAGCCCTTCCTGTGGCTCTTCTACCACCAGCCCGGCCGAAGCATCAACTTCCTGCCCTACTCGTACAATGTCCGCAAGCGGGTACGCAAAGCTCTTCTTCTTCATCATTATCGTCATCATCCTCTCCATTGCCGCCTTGCTGATCTGTGGTGTCCGTCGTGGCCGTCGACCAGGTGTACTACCCGATGCGGGTGTGGCACTTTGCTGGGCCGGCCAGGCTCGGGTACAAGCCGTGGATCTACCCGCACACGACGGCCGAGAGCTACGACCGGCCGATCGTGACCTTCTCCGATGTGGTCAGCCTCTGGTGGCACTTCCTCTACGGCGCCGTCAAGAGCTACGGCCTCGAAGAGGACGCCTGGTGGCAGCAGGAGCATCAGCGCCTCATGTCCTATCGTCTTCTCGTCGAGGATCGTCGCAAGTTCCCTCCGCTTCGTGAGGAGCTCAGGAGGAGAAGAAGGTGATTGAAGGAGGTGTGGTGCCGTGATATGACAAAGAATATTGGGATATTTTTCTGTACATCATCCCAAAAACCATTTTTAAAAACATCACCATTTAAAAAAATCACACAAAGGCCTTCTCCATCTGGAGGAGGCATTTGGTGTTGGGTTGCTCCTCACGAGGCCGATTTCTTTCCTTTCCAGTTCCTCGAAGCGCCGCAATTCGTCGACATCCGCGGAGAACACAGTCGTCGCGTTGAATTTACGGCCTCGTGGCCGGGAGTCAGCGGGGCCGAAACCATTCCGTGCTTAGACAAGGTTGAAGCCACCAACAAAGCGTACCATGGAGCGTCGGCCGATGGCCCTCTTCTCGTTGTCGCTCGGCGCGAGGCGACTCCTCTTCTTCTTCTTGCTACTTTCGTGTCTTCACCAGCAAGGTACGCGTGCACGTTTGAACTCCGGCGGGTAAGACGAAGAAGAAGAAGAAGCACGAAGAGTCGGACACCAACAACACCAAACACAACTGCAGTCGAGTGCGTTGACGTGTGGGGCGGCGGCGATGCGGCCCAAGAGGCTTTATGGAACGACTACGCCGCGGCCTACGTCAACCACAAGGACAGCGTCACGCTCAACTTCAGGGCCGACAACGGCGCCAAATCGCTCACTGTCGTCGCTGGTGCGCCCACACCCCGCCCTTCTCTCCTCTTGCGAGAACCCCTCCTGTGTCGCGTAGGCGGCCGGAGCCAATCGGCCATGCGCAACTGTTTTACTGGTTTTTGTTATTTGCTGGGCCAACCGACATAAGCGCCTTGCCCAACGTTGTGGCTGACAACCGTGTGGTCACGATCTCCTTCTTGCCGTGCGGTGCACACAGACAACAAAAACGATTTCGGCATCCTGGCCGCCGCCCTCACGGCCGACGTACGCGCCTCGCTCGCGGACCGCCTGTTTGGGCCCTACCTCTTCCAGATGCCTTTCCTCGGTACGTGCGCCCGCGGCCGAGGCCTCGTTTGAAAGACACGCGAGGACCTGACGCATCCCCCAGGCTCGGCGCTCGTGGCCGCCTACAACTTGCCCACGCTGGGCGCCGGCGACCCGGCGCTGGTGCTGGACGGCGACGTGCTGGCGCGAATCTACCTTGGCGATATTCGCTACTGGAACGACTCGGCGATCGCCGGCCTCAACCCGGAGCTCGCGGCGGTGGCCGGCAAGCTGCCCGCCGAGGCCATCCGCCTGAGCGCCTACTGGGACGACGCGCTCGAGGTGACCCAGGTCTTTGGCGACATGCTGTCCACTTTCTCGGCCAGCTTCCGCCAGGCCTACGAGGGCGTCGGGCGGAACCTGACCCTCATGCCGCCCGCCTCGGCCGTGCCGCCGATGACCATCGGCGCCTCGCACGAGGCCCAGGCCGACTTTGTCGCTGTACGCTCGTCGTCCCTTCTCTCTTCTTCTTCTTTGAAGAAGAGCTTCGCGAACACTCAACAACCAACAACACACACAGGCGACCGCGTACGGGCTGGCCTACATGGACCTCTACGTGGCGACCAAGGCCAGCTTGGCCTATGCAAGCATGGTCAACCGGGCCAACGCCACCGTCACGCCGACCACCTCGGCCGTGCGCGCCGGTAAGGCCGCCGCCATTTTTCTTTCCGGTTGGCCCTCTTGGCCGGGCTCACCCACCGCGTGACGTGACGTGGCGTGACCAGCGATGGAGGCCTCGAGCGACCGGATCCAGAGCGGCGCCTACACGGTCGACATCTTTAACGCCCCGCGTACGTGTGCGAGCCTTTTCTCCAACGAGTCCAGCTGGCGCACGAGCTGACGTCAGAGAATCAATACTCGAAACGAACGATATGCAGAGGCCGAGTCGTGGCCCATGAGCTACATGCTCTACGCGACGGTCGTGCGCAACCTCACCGACCCGCTGAGCGGCTGTCCGAGCATCCGCGAGTTCCTCAGCATGCTCTTCTGGGCGCAGACCAACGCCGGCGTACGTCGTCGTCGTCACCATCTTGTGTGTGTGTCTGCTTGTGTTTGTGCTACTCGAGCTTGACGCCCCGTGGCCGTGGCCGTGCGCGCAGGCCCTCTCCGTGACGGCGCGCTACGCCTATGCGTCGCTGCCGGTGGCCTATCTGCGGTGCGTGCCAGCCAGCGATGGCGCTCTGTTGTTGTTGTTGTCGTGGCCGCCGTCTGTGCTGACCACCGCTCGTGGTCATGACGCGGTTGCAGGCTGTTGCTCAACGCCTTTGCCCAGATCCAGTGCAACGGCCGGCAGTCGTTCTCCGTCGCGGCCGTGATGGGCGTCGGCACTCGGCTCGACATCTACTCCTCCTGGGCGTACGTCGAGCTTAACCCCCAACGTGCCTCGCTCGTCTCTTCCCTCCCTTTGGCTGACGTGATTGGCCACAAACACACACACGCACACATCCACACGCCAGCAACGAGCACTCGTCCAACGGCGAAGTGTTCAAATATTTCTCGACCGACAGCGCCGACGCGATCAGCGACATGATCCAAGGTCCGTCCCTCGCCTGCCGCAGGCAAGTCGAGCCTGGGCTGACGCTGTACGTCGTGGTGTCGGTGTTGTTGATGGTGGCAGGCCTGATCGACTATGGCGCGCTCGACGTGGAGATGACCGAGGACGAGCGGGCCGCCGTGCCTGACGTGGCCGTGGTGCCCATGCTGGCCTACGCCGTCGTGCCGACCCACAGCGTGGACACCTACTCCCTGGGGTCCATGATCCTCGACATGCCCACCATCGCCGACATCTACCTCGGTACGCGCGAGCCCTCTGACGAGCCCAGGCCACAGGCCGCAGGCGATTGGCTCATGTGTGGTATGGTGGAATCCAGGAAATATCCGGTGGTGGAACGACTCGCGGATCGTGGACCTCAATCCGCATCTCGACGGCCACATTCCAAGCGTGCTCATCTGCGTGGTCTATCAGACCACGCCGTCGATCGTCACGCAAGTCTTCACGACGGTCCTCGCGCGCAACGTGCCCGCGTTTGCCGACGCGATCACGCCCGGCCCGCTAGTGACGTTCCCCAACATCAACTCGTGCTCGTTTGGCGTGGAGGGCAACGTGGTCGACGCCATGACGGTGGACAACCTGTTTGGCATGTGGATCATGCCCGACATTATCCCGGCGCCGCTGGCCGCGCCGACGGTCATCAAGAACGCGGGCGGCGGGCTGGCCGCCTCGCAGCCGGCGCGCGACGTCATCTCTGCCCTGCAGGAATACGCCGACCCGCTCGCGGCCGACCACGGCATCTTCGAGCTCGAAGGTCCGCTGCCCCTGTGTGCGAGTGGTCACTATATGGTCCCCTTCACGTGGTTGCTGACGTCATCATGCAGGCAAGGAGGGCACGAGCTGGCCGTTCGTGGCCGGATCGGCGATGATGGTGCACACGCAGCCCGAGTCCAACTGCGCCGCCTCGGCTGCGCTGCTCGACTGGATCTGGTGGACCCAAAGCGAAACGACCGCCGCCGAGATGGCTGACAAGTGCGTCGCCTCTCTCTCTCTCTCTCGCTTTCTCTCTCTGCTTGGCTGGCTGGCTGGTCGAGCGGGTTGGCTTGACAATTGAATCCGCGACGGCGCAGTTACGGAATGGCCGTGGCGAGCGCCAACGCGGCGGTGCGGCGGCGCATCCTCGACACGCTGGCCAGCGTGCGGTGCCAGGGCGAGGCCACCTTCTCGCTGGCCGGCTGCGTGTACAACGGCACCTTCTGCTCCGACCGGGGCACCTGCACAGAGGCGGGCGCCTGTGCCTGCGACGCCGGCTACACTGTACGCGTTCCTCTTCCCCAAAGGCCCGTGCTGGCCGCGCTTCCCCGTGATCGCAGTAACCGACAATCTACTACAACAACATCACAATAGGGCACCTATTGTGAGCGCCTGTCGTCAAGCGATGACTCGCTCTCGACCGGCGCTGTGCTGGGGATCGTCCTCGGCGTTTTGCTTCCGCTGTTCTGTCTCTTGCTGATCGTGGTGCCTCTGGTCGTTGTGGCCGCCGTGCTGTTTGCCGTTCGCGTCAATCACCGCCGCTCCGAGTGGGAGATCGATCCCGCCGAGATCGACCTCGGCGACCCCATCGGCACCGGCGGGTTCGTTCTTTTTCCCATTCGCTTTCGCTCTCGCTTTCGTTCTTCCCCCCCCCCTCGAACGCGAAAGCGAAAGCAAAGAACGAAGCACTCACGAAAAGAGGGGGACGACGGTTGCAGCTTTGGGTGCGTGTACAAAGCGAGATGGCGAGGAACGGACGTGGCGGTGAAGATGCTGCCCTCCCAGAACCCGAGCAAAGAAATGATCCGGAACTTCCGTGAGGAGATCCACGTGATGATGGCCCTCCGACACCCGAACGTGGTGCTCTTCATGGCGGCTTCAACCAAGGCCGACCGCATGCTGTTGGTGATGGAGTTCATGGCCCTCGGATCACTCTACGACGTGCTGCACAACGAGCTCATCCCCGAGCTGCCCTTTGCGCTCAAGCTCAAGCTGGCCTACCAGGCGGCCAAGGGCATGCACTTCCTCCACTCGTCAGGCATCGTCCATCGCGACCTCAAGTCGCTCAACCTGCTGCTCGACTCCAAGTGGCACCTCAAGGTGCGTTGCCTCGAGAAGCTCGTTCTGTTGCTCGTGTCGTATGGTGACGGCGAGACTGACCACGTTGTGCCTCTCGGCCAGGTGAGCGACTTTGGGTTGACGCGGTTCAAGCAGGAAATCAAGACCGGGCGCGACGGCACCGAAGCCCTCGGGTCCATCCCGTGGACAGCGCCCGAGGTGCTCAACGACCAGCCGGACCTCGACTACGTCCTGGCCGATGTCTACTCGTTCGGCATCATCCTGTTTGAGCTCATGACCCGCAGCCACCCTTACCCTGGCCTCAGGTTGTCCCTTCACCCCTGCATTGGCATGCAAGTTATGTCGAAAATGTATGGCATGCTCACAAGTGTGCGCGTTGTGGAATGCAGCCCCGCGGCGGTGGCCGTGGCGGTGATCCGCGAGGACGCCCGGCCGCGCTTGCCCGCCGAGAACGAGATGGGCGACGTGCAACCCGACTTTGCCGGGTTCGATGAGCTGATGCGCAGCTGCTGGCACGCCGACCCGTCGATCCGGCCCACCTTCCTCGAGATCGTCACGCGCCTGGGCGCCATGACGGGCGAGATGTCGTCGTCCTCGCAGGGCGGCTCGTCGTCTTCGGCCAACTCGCTCTACATCAGCGGCAGCAGCAAACACGCTGTGTCGGGCAAGCATCGGCGCATGACACTGGACAACGGCGGCTCGCGCGCGTCGTCCTCCTCCGGCGGCGGCTCGCTCATGGGCGACATGGCCTTTGGCGGCTCGTTCAACTTCCCGACTGTGGCCGCCATGAACCTGCGCGGGACCACGAGCCACGGCGGGATCGCGACGGTGCCGGCAGCACGCGTGCCGGCACCCACGGGGACCGTGGCCATCGTCTTCTCCGACGTCACCAGCGCGGCCTCGCTGTGGGAGTTTGACCCGGAGGCCATGAAGGACGCCACGCTGGCGCACAACCAGCTCCTGCGCTCGCTCCTGGCCAAACATCGTGGCTACGAGGTGCGCTCGACCCGCGAGCGCAACACGGGCGAGGGCTCCTTCTGCCTCGTGTTCCAGGATCCCCTGGCCGCGCTCCAGTGGTGCATGGAAGCCCAGGCCGCGCTGCTCGAGGTCGCCTGGCCGCCCGCCCTGCTGACCCATGCGGGCGCCGCCGAGGAGCACGCCGACGCCACCGATGGGCGCGTCCTGTTCCGCGGCCTGCGCGTCCGCATGGGCGTCCACGCCGGCGAGCCCCGCACGGCCAGGGACCCGACCACGCGCCGCATGGACTACTTTGGCCCGCCCGTGTTCGCCGCAGCCCACATCACGTCCATGACCCACGGCGGTCAGGTCGTCGTCTCCGAGTCCTTGCGTGCCCTGCTTGAGCCCAAGGACCGCTCGCGCCTCCGCGCGCTGGGCCACTTTGAGCTGCCCGACTCACCTAACGGTTCGAATCCCGCCTCGGCCGCTTCCTTTTAATTCCATCTTTTATTTTTTTCCCTTTTTTTGCTGACGTGGCTTGTCGCGCTGTGTAGTGCCGACCCGCTTGTACGAGTGCAAGGTGAGCGGCCTCGAGGGCCGCTTCTTTGGCGGCGTGACCAAGAAACGAGAGCGCGCCGAGACGACCGACGAGGGCGATGACGAGGGCGCCGCGACGGCGTCTGACGACAGCGGCAGCGCCGCGCTGGTGCAGACGACCGTGGGTGAGGGCCTGGCCAACGAGGAGGACCGGTACCTCACATCGGCCAACCTGTGTCGCTGGGTCATCGACTTTGCCGAGATCAAGCCCGGCAAGCAGATCGGGACTGGCTCCTACGGCGTCGTGTACAAGGCCGTGTGGAAGGGCGTCGACGTTGCGGTCAAGCGGTTCATCAAGCAGAACCTCGACGAGCGCCGGCTCCTCGAGTTCCGCGCCGAGATGGCCTTCCTCTCGGAGCTGCACCACCCCAACATCGTCCTCTTCATCGGCGCCTGCGTGCGGATGCCCAACCTGTGCATCATCACCGAGTTTGTGCGCCAGGGCAGCCTGAAGGACATCCTGGCCAACCGGAGCATCAAGCTCGTGTGGCCCCAGCGGCTCCGCATGCTCAAGAGCGCAGCGCTGGGCGTCAACTACCTCCACAGCCTGTCGCCGTGCATCATCCATCGGGACATCAAGCCGTCCAACCTGCTCGTCGACGAGAACTGGAACGTGAAGGTGGCCGACTTTGGATTCGCGCGCATCAAGGAGGAGAACGCCACCATGACCCGCTGCGGCACGCCCTGCTGGACTGGTACCAGTTCCCCCAGCCTCAGAGCTCGCCCTCGCCCACGTGTGGACGCTCACCTTTGCCTCTACTTGGTCGTGCAGCGCCCGAGGTCATCCGGGGCGAGCGCTACACGGAGAAGGCTGACGTCTACAGCTTCGGAATTGTCATGTGGGAGATGCTCACGCGCAAGTACGCTAAGTCAGAATTACTTTATTTCTCTTTTCATTTTAGAATATTAATATTTATGTTTTGTGATCATTTTAAGTACTATTTCATATTTTCCAATTATTTGGAATTTTATTCGTTGCTATGTAATAACCCAGCAACAATTCTTTGGCCCAGGCAACCGTTCGCGGGGCGCAACTTCATGGGCGTCACGCTCGATGTGCTCGAGGGCCGACGACCCCAAATGCCGACCGACTGCCCGGAGGCCTATCGCAAGATGGTGGAGCGCTGCTGGCACGCCAAGGAGGCCAAGCGGCCGACGATGGACGAGCTCATGGGCTTCTTCGACAGCCTTATCGGGGAGACCTCCAGCGGCGTTGACGCCATCGTGTGACGCAGCCGAGAGAACGAGAGTGCAACTTTCAAATTTTTTGATGAACTGCTGGCTCGTTGGTCGCTCTACTCGCTCGAGCTCGTCCCATTGGCTGATATCATCCAGATACAAGTTCCGAACTTGGTCTTTCCCTTGATTGTGGTTGGCTAGGCCGTGTAAGCAGACCCAAAATGGCGCCCGTTGCAGTACGTAACAGGGGAGATCTGGCAAGGCAAACCCGCACTCTTCTCTTTTTCAGGACACACCGTGCAGCGCTGTGGCTTAAACGGCCGAATGGAAAACTTCCCGATGGAGAGCGATTGGGGAGTGGCTTGTCCTGGACGGGGGTGGTGTGTCACACCGGTGATCGGTGCGCCATTTCCACGGGAGGCGGAGCGAACACTTGCCTTGGTGCCGTGTTGACGCATACTTCTTCCTCTTTACCGGCCCCAGTAAAGGACACACACGCCCGCCCAACTCGATTTGATTACGGTCGTCCAGCTTGAGGACAAAGATGAACGCATACGACAGTCCTCAAGCTGTGTGGGCCTACACCTACTTCACAAATCGAGGGGTCGAGCGAACATTGTGCTCGTCGTGCCTCATCATGTGGAGCCACGGCGCCGCGTTCGTGTTGCCTGCCGACTTTGGCTGGGCTCGACCGGGCCAGGCGGGGGCCTTGCTCCGCTTCCGGTTCGACCAGGCGTTCTTCATCTCCACCCCCACCTCCTTGCTCCCCAACCAAGATGGACGTCTTGATGTCTTCTGCGCGCTGGCCACCGTCGAACGAGGCGTTCTCTACTTCACCCACCAGTACGGGGCCATCAAGGACCTCGCCGCCCTCTCAACTCAAGTACTTCTTCACCCTCTTCTTTTCCTGCATCTTGTTGCACGCGTTGAATCCCGGTTAACGGTGACGGCGCGGTTGCAGCTTCGTTACGACTGGCACGTAGCAACCGGCCCTGACAGCCAGAAGCAAGGCCACTTGCGCCGGGGCGCATCGCTGGTGGGCCAAGTGGCCCGAGCCGTGGGCCAGATCGACCTGCAACCCTTCAGCCTCGGCGACTTTGGCGTCGCTTTCGTGTGCCACTGCCCGAGGGAAGACTTCCCGCTTTGCTACGACGACGCTATGGTCGGTGTAGAGGAAGACGACGACCACGACGGTTCGCCACTCGTTCCCCTATTGCAGAGGACGAAGAACCTATGGGAGAGCACCGAAGAACTCGACACCACCGCGATGCGGTTGTGAGAGCGTGTACATACCCACAAGTCTTGCGGGGAATCGCAAGCATTTTTAAAATAACATAAAAATCCCATGAGAACGTGTACCAATCAGCTTCCTGGAGCGACGCCGGCAAAATTGCACCACCTCGCCCGACCACCCAACAAAATCGAGACAGCAGGCAAAACGCCAGCACAACACACAAGATGAACCCACGCAATCGTTTTCTTCAGGCTGCGGAAGAGGATTTCCCCACCTGCCCTGGTTGTAACGAGCAAGTCTTTCCTCGCGAGCGCCCTCTGCGCGCCCTCAACGTACAATCCAGCTCATTTCTGAATTTGTCGGCTAGCTTTTAATTAAGATTGCCAACTCGATTTCATCTTTTTTGTGCATCATCTGACGCTGTTTTTTTATATTTATATTCCAAATATTTTTCACACAGGCCCAATGGCACCCGAACTGCCTGAAGTGCACCACGTGCAAGACTACGCTTACTGTGCGCTCGCTCGAGTCCTATGAGAACAAGCCCTACTGCCGCGCCCACCGCCCGACCGTCTCGGCCACTCAGGTCGCTGACGACGTCCACATCAAGCAGGCCACCTGTACGTGCACCACGCCTCCACCATCGCCATCATTCTCGTCATTCTTGCCCGTTTTGTTTTGTTTTGTTTTGTTTTTTTATTATTTTATTTTATTATCATTTGTGCTTATGTCGCCGCTCGCTCTGCAGCCGTGCCCAAGGCGGCCGATCGCGCCGCAGGCGTCGACGTGACGGCCCAGCGCAAGTTCGCCGCGCCCGGCCGGAACGTGCGGCTCGACGCCAACGTCGACCGCTCGGCCGACAAGTTCTCGAGCGACCGCTCGGCTGACACGGGCGAGTACACGAAGGAGGCGCTGCCCTCGGCCACCAACGCCGGCATCAACTGGAGCGACTCGTCGCACAAGGCCGACACGGGTGAGTTTGTGCGCGAGGCCTCGGCCTCCCGCACGCAGGCCGGCCACGCCTGGGCCGATCCGACCCACAAGTCCGACCAGGGCGAGTTCGGCTCGACCCCGGCCGCGTCGGCCACCAACGCCGGCACGACCTGGTCCGACCCGTCGCGCCGCCACGATCAGGGCGAGTACGTCAAGGACGCCGCCCCGCGTCCGGCCCCCATGCCCGGCCGCGCCGCCGCGCCGCCGCCCGTGCGCGCTGCGGCTCCGCCGCCCGTGACCTCGCGCCCGCCCCCCGCGGCCGCCGCCCCGCCGGCCGCCCCGGCCCCGGTGGCCGCGCCCTCGCTCCCGCCGCCGTCGCCCATGGTGGCCGAGCCCACCTACGAGGAGCCCGCCGCCCACCACGACGGCGGCTACACCGACGCTGGCTACACCGACGCTGGCTACACTGACGCTGGCTACACCGACGCTGGCTACACCGAAGGTGGCTACACTGAGGGCGCCTACACGGAAGGCGGCTACGACCAGCAGGGCGGCTACTATGACGAGAGCGGCCAGTACCATGAGGGCACTGGTGCCGAGGGCGGCTACGACCAGCAGGGTGGCTACTACGACGAGAGCGGCCAGTGGCATGAGGGCGGCGGCTACACCGAGGGCGGGTATGACCAGCAGGGCGGCTACTATGACGAGAGCGGCCAGTACCACGAGGGCGCTGGTGCCGAGCAGGGCTACTACGACGAGAGCGGCCAGTTCCACTACTACCAGTAAGAAGAAGAAGAAGAAGAAGAAAAAAAGTAGCGCTACTTGGTCGACCTGTAGTACTCGAGACTGCAGCGTCGCAACTCGACCTTCCCTTTTGTACTCCTGTGCCTGTTGTACACAACCACATCCACTCCAATCTTTTTACCACGTACTTTTTCTTTTACATATTTATGTAAAAAATTATTTTTAAAATGCGGGCCTTGTCACAAGCCTCTTGGGGGCTCAAGGCCGAGAGTGGTGAGGTAGGCGTTGAGGGAGGGCTCAGCCCCAAGGAAGGCGCGAAGCATTGCTCGCGGATCCTTCGCGCCACCATAGCGTAGGATCTCCTGCCTGTAGCGCTCGCCCACTGCGTAGCACCACAAAAATAAATAAATAAATAAATAAAATCATGTAAAAGAAAGAACATCGAGCAAGGAAGAAGTACTCTGGCGGTTGAGCGGGTCGGGCTCGAAGCAGCGGTGCCACAGGTTGGCCGACGCCACGCGACAGTAGAGGTAGCTGTAGTAGCCAGCCCCGTAGCCGGCCAGGTGGCCGAAACTGGCCTGGAGGTGGCTGCCCTCGGCGTGGGGCACGGCGTAGTAGCGCGCCTGGAGGTCGCGCACGAGGTCGGTCGTCGAGGCTGGCAGCGGGTGGGGCCCGTGGTAGACCATATCCATCATCGAGTAGAGGACCTGGAGCTGCGCCTCCATGCCCGCAAAGCGCGCCGTGTTCTCCGCGAGGGCGGCGAGCTCAGACGCGGGGACAGCGGCGCCCGTGCGCCAGTGACGCGCAAAGAGGGACAACACGCTCGGGGCGTAGGCGTAGTACTCCATGAGGGTCGAGGGCGTTTCGACAAAGTCGAGCTGGGCGCGCGTCCCGGCCACGTGCTGGAACTCGGTGCGCGAGAAGAGGGTGGCCAGCGTGTGCCCAAACTCGTGGAACAAAGTCTCCACTTGGTGGTGCGTCAGCAGCGACGGCCGCTGAGCCGACGGCGTCGGAAAGTTGCACACCAGCGCCACGCGCGGGACCACGTAGCCGCTGCTCAGCTCGGCAGGCGCCTGCATTTCAATTATTATAATTATTAGCAATAATAATTGAATCCAACAAATAAACAATTCAAAAA
>NAVB01000809.1:0-18001 GCA_002179805.1 Acanthamoeba lenticulata
GCTCGCACTCTGCCCTCCATGGCTGCGTTGCGCGTCCATATCGTGATACGGTCCTGGCTCTTTCGAATTGAGGCCACACAACCGCACACCTGCTCCTCTTCGCCTTCCGTCTCGAGCATTTCGCCGATGGAGGCGAGCATAGTCCACAACCAGAGCTCATCGAGCTTATCTTTCCGCTCTCGGTGGGGCACGATGAGAGTCCACTGGCCGCCTCGCTCGTTCGCGGGGTCTTCCCACTTGGGCTCGATGCCATCCTTGAAGAGGTGGTAGTTGGAACCGTGATCGAGCGTAGATGCCTTCATGATGTTGTTGTACAGCCGCCAGAAGTCTTCCACCGTCCCAAACTCCATCACCTTCTTGATGTGGCTTCCCCAGGTGTCCACCGACGTTCGCTTGCGCGGATTGTCGAAGTAGAGAGTCCACGAGTTCTGCAGCGGATGAATGATGGCGTCATCCAGGGTTGGCTCGGGGGTGGCGCCCGAATCGGCAGTGTGATTGCCTGCCGCAGGCGCATCTGATCCTGTGGCACCGCTCTCCTCCTTGGTCTCTTCAGCAACCGCAGCACCGTGGCCCGCTCCGTTCTCTTCCACCTTCGCCTTGGTGTTGTCATCATCCGCCACCTTCAGATTGTTCATCTCCGCAGCCAGCTTCTGCTCCTCAATCGTCTTGGTGCTGTCTTGGTCCGCCATTCTCTTCGTTTGTTTGTCTTGTCTCTTAGAACGCTGCTTTTGGGAGCAGCAGGTACGTGTTGTAGATGTTGTGTCTCGATGTGTGGCGTGTTGGTGTCAGGTCCAATTTGGATTTTTTTGAATGAAGAAGCTTCGGCCGCGATCTTAGCGCGCTTGCCTCTTGGGACCTCCGGTCCGCCTGCGTTTTTCCGCAAGATTTTTCCTTCCCCGCATTTTCCTCTTTCGAGCTCTCTTCTTCGGCGCAACAAGAACGCAGAAAGGCGATTTTACAAGAAGACAAAGCGTTGTTTATCGTGCTGGCTCAGTCGCCTCGAAGGTTCAGGATGAGGTGGACCGTGGACTCGTGCGTGATGTTGTAGTCCGCCAAGGTGCGGCGTTCGCCCTCGTTATCCCAGTACAGAGGCTGCTCAATCGAGAGCATTGTGGTGCTGGGCGTCGTGCCCGCGGGCGGATCCACCCAGCGCACGTCAACGGTGTCGTTCTGATGCGAGTAGAGGCTCAGGAAATCGACCAGCATCGGCAAGGTCTTGTTGCCCCGCCGCACGTCGATGGCCAGGGCATGGGGCTGCTGTTGATTGCTGGTGGGGTCTCGTGGCTTGTTGGTGCCGCACATCTCGCACTGCACTTCGGCACCTGGGTTCTCGAAGGTGCACGCCGAACAGGACCACACCCTGGTGGCTTCCACCTGCTGGGCGGTAAGCGAGGACTGGGGCACGTAGCTTTGCCGGTATTCGGCTTCGATGGCAGTCATCACAGCGCGAGGCGTGGTGCTGCTGGTGATCTCCACTGTTCGCCACGACGCTGGGATGGTGCGCACAAGCTCATACTCCTCGTGATTACCACCATCCCAAGGCGGGATGAGACGGCGGGTTTGCCACGAGCTGCTACGGCCCTTGGCCACCAACTCGAGTTGTGGTATGTAGAGCTGGACCTGGGCCACAGCCGTGGGACCATCCAACTCGAGGTCGAGGCTCTTAGCAAGGGGAACGTCCAAGCTCAAAGGATGCCCAAAGGAGCGATAGGTTGACATGGCCAAGGGGCGGCCAGCAAACACGAGCTGCTGCTGGTCCACGGGTATGCCTGGACCAACCAACTCTCATTTACAAGGGACTTGGGGCGGCAGTGCATATTGGGCAAAAGCGCACCTTCTTTGTCTTGAACCTTGATGCGTACATCGTCGATTTTCTCACTTGGCTCGACGTCAACGGTTATCGTCTTTCCTGTGAGGGTCTTGATAAACAGCTGCATGGCGCGGGTATGTAGTGGTAGAAAAAGGCAAACTAATAAAACAAACAAGAGGAGAATTACTGGAAGAGAAGAGCAGAAAGTGTTTCCAAGAAACGAGGCATGAGGACAACTAATGTTAAAAAGATAGCCGACCGTGGGGCTCGAACCCACGACCACAAGATTAAGAGTCTTGCGCTCTACCGACTGAGCTAGGCCGGCTGGCGTTGTTTGCACTATGTAGCTGGAAAAACATATTTAGTTTTCTGACTTGGAAGCAGAAGCGTTTATTAATTGCAGGGGCCGTTATGCCTTGTAGACGTCACGGGCGAGGTAGGCCTTGATGCGTTCCCTCGCAGCCACGCTCTCTTGAAGCTTCTTAACGGCTGGGAAGGCGTTGATGGCCTCGCTGCTGCCCTCCACGCGGGCGGTGGTGAGCGACAGAGCCGCGAACAGGGCCACGTCAGCGTAGCTCAGCTTGGAACCAACCAGGAAACCATTGTTGCCATTGCGCTGAAGCAGCTTCTCTAAGTTGGCCAGGTGGGCGGGCAAGGTCTCCTTGATGAGCTTCTCCTTGGCCTCGGCCTGTTGGTCGGCGGGCGTGAAGAAGACAACTTTGGCAATTGCGTTGAAGGCGTCCATTACACCCTCGTGAGCCTGGTCGATGAGGGCTTCCTCATGCGCGTTGGTGCCGTTGTAGCCCAGCTTGCGTGCAAGGTGCCGCGTGATAGCCGCGCTCTGGACGATCGTAAGGCCGGGCTCCTCGTAGAGAGGCACCTGCCCAAAGGCCAGCTTGCCGGACTCGACGAGCTTGGCCTTGAGCTCAGGCCAATTGGTGACGGGCACGAAGTCATAGTCAGCGCCAGCGTCCTCAAGCAGCAGGCGCGGCACCTCAGCGCGGCCGCTTATGTTGAAGTAGGTAAGGGTGGGCTTGGTGACAGTGGTGGTCATAGTTGTAATTGTAAGCTTGGTTGTGTGTCGGTCAAGTCAGGGCAAGCTCTCTTTTGTACGCCCCAATCGTCGGTGTATCGCCGATACAAACCGAGGCAACAAAGTTGTGACTCCTTGTGTCGCCGACACAACCACATGGATCAGCCACGGTGCGTATTGAACCCACGACACGGAAGTGTGAAAAAAGAAAAGGAAAAAACTATGAAAAACATTAGTCTGTTCTTGTTGGCCAAGCTGTACACACTGCATGGCCAACAACAGCGGAGGAACAGCAGAGACGAGGCCGAGCCAGGGAACAGGCACCGCGACGGTCAGCCCGCGTGCCAGCTCGGTCATCGGAGCGGTGGCATCTTTGGGCACGAATCTCGTGCTCTACCCGCTTGATCTGATCAAGGTGAAGCTGCAAGGTACGGCAACCTACCTGCGTGGTCCACTGCGAAAAATAGAAGTCTTGTTTGGCATTCAAGGATTTCATCTTTTCGTGGCGTGTTCTGCCCTGCCAGCGCGTGCCTACCACGAACTGCTCGAGGTCTCTCGCTTTCGTGCCCTCAGGGCTGTGCTGGCTGCCACCTACCGCGACGGCGGCCTCCGCGCCTTCTTTGTCGGCCTCACGCCCGGTACGCCCCCCCCCCAACGCGTTGGGCTCAGCAGGAGCCAAAGTGCTGTCTCTGGTCTTACCAACACCGGCAGGGCTCATCGGGCCGATGACGGCGTGGGCGTCGTTCATGTGGATCTACAAGTGGGCGCAGCAGAACCCGGTGCTGCCGGACGCGCTCGGGCTCGACCCCAAGTCCTCGCTCTCCAACTTCCTGGCCGGCCTCCAGGCCGGTGCGTTCTTCCGCCTCCGCGCCCAGACACTCGAGACTCATAACAACAACAACAACGACGACGGCGTGCATGTGTGTGCAGGCGTTGGCATGACGCTGGTGACCAACCCGATCTTTGTGCTCAAGACCCGCATGCAGACGGCCACTCGCGACCAGCGCCTGCGCGGCTTCCTCTGTGACGTGCCTCCAGCCGCGATTGGCAATGAAGCGGCCGCTCGAGCCTCCTCTCGTGCGGGGGACTGACTTGCAAGTGTGTGTGGGGTCTTCTTGTCTTGCGTGTTGCGCGTCGCCCCACGCAGATGAGGCACGAGCGCTAGTGCGCACCGAGGGCCTGCGGGGCATGTACAAGGGGCTCGTCCCGGCCCTCCCGCTCACCTGCCACGCGGCGCTGCACTGGGTCCTCTACGAGAAGTTCAAGCAGCTGATCGTCCTTGTCCGCGGCGACGATCCCAACCGACCCGTTGTACGGCAGCTGCCGACCTCGAATGGCCATCTCGTTGTCGTTGTGGAATTCCAATAACGGCCGCGAGACGCGCAGAACGCGGCAGAGACTCTCGTAACGGCCTCGAGCAGCAAGATGGTCGCGGCGGCGCTCACGTATCCGCTTCACGTCATGAAGACGTGCATGCAGGTTTGAACGTTCCCTCCACCCCTTCTTGGCGGACAACAGCCGCACGCCGCGTCCCAAAACCAAAATACAAACGACAACGAACAAACACAACACAGAGCCAGCGAGGCCTGACCGGCCTGCCTCTGCGCGAGGTTGTGGTGAACATTTACCGGTACGACAAGTCAGCGGCTGGCGCAAGTCCCGTGCTCTCTTGTGAAGGCTTGACTGATGCACGACGGTCGCGTGGGGTTGCGTCCGCAGAGTGAACGGGCTGCGCGGGTACTACAGCGGGTTTGTGCCACACCTCCTGCGCACGGTCCCCAACTCGACGGTGACGCTCTTCTTCATTGAGCGCCTCTCGCAAGCCTACCTCCAGTACCAGGAAGAGGCAACATGACTAAAATATAATTACTAAAATAATTATTCATTTTTTGGTGCTTTTTATTTTTTGGTGCTTTCAAAAATTGAATTAAAAAAGTGTTGTTCTGTACAAGTGGCGCGATGGTAGGTCGATCATCAGGCAGCAACGGCGTCCACGCTGGAGGACGTTTCGGTGCTGTCTTGAGCTTCGACCTCCTTCTTGTTCTTCTCCTCCACCTTGGACGTCGAGGAACACGCCTGCTGTTGCTCCTTCTCCTTCTCGTTTCGGTCCTCTTGCTCAGCGAGTTCCTCCTTCTTGCGCCGGACCTCTTCCTCGTCGGTCATGCGGGCCAGCTCCTCGGCCATGAACGAGGCCACGTTGTCGATTGCCGCCTGCGGGTCCTGCTTGAAGCGCAGGAGGTAGCCCTGGATGCTGGCCATGGACACCTTCTCGTCAGGCACCAGCCCGGCGAACCTGGCGGCCAGCTCGGCGACGCGGGTGCGTTCGTGCTCGATCTCCTCCTGGCGTGCGAGACGCTTCTTCTTGCCCACAGTAGTGTCGCCGGCGGTGGTCGGGTCAGCGTCGAGCGCGGCGGCGGCCTCCCAAGGCTGGTAGAAGTAGGCGAAGAGGCGCTCGATCTGGTCGCGCTGGGCGAGGCCCACGAAGATGGCCGAATCCACGCGGCCTGGGCGGGTGAGGGCCGGGTCGAGCTTCTCGCGGTGGTTGGTGGTCATGAGCACCAGCGAACCCTCGAAGGCGACGGCGCCATCGAGCGCGTTGAGCAGGCCGCTGAAGGTGACCTTGCTGATGTTGCCGGCATCGGCGTTCTTCCTCCGGTGAACAAACGCGGCGTCAATGTCCTCGAGCAGGAGGATGCTGCCCTTGGGCATCTTGCGCATGTACTCTTGGAGGCTGTCGTCGTCGAGGCTCGAGTTGGCCAAGCTGATGACGCACAGGTTAAGGTTGAGCTCGCCGGCCAGCGCCGCCGCGAAGGATGACTTGCCGTTGCCAGGCGGGCCGTAGAGCATGAGGCCGCGCCGGTGCGGAATGCCACGACGCTTGTACCAGTCCCGCATGGAGAAGAACTCGCGCACTTCGTCGAGCAGCCGCTCAAGCACGCCCGCGGGGTAGTGGACGGAGGCGATGGCGCGCTTCTCGATGGCGATCAGCTTGCGCCAGTTGCCGGTCCATCCGTACTTGGGCTGGAAGATGAGGGTCTTGCCCAGCTCCTCGCCCAGGGCGTGATTCATGGCGCTCGTGGCGATGTCCTTGAGGATTTGCGGGTCACGCCCGTAGGTGGTGAGCTTGAGCGTCTCCTGGAGCTCGAGCCCGTTGTGTCCGGCGCTGCCGCCGAACTGGTTCTCCTTGATGACGCGCTCAACGCTGACCCACCTCCCGCGGAAGCGAAGGAAGTGCACGCCAGGCGCCGGCCCGAAGCGCAGTTCGGGCTTGCTGGCTGCCTCGGTGGCTTCCCACCGGTCACGACGGTTCTCGCGTGTGGTGAGGATGCTCAGCTCGCGCCCATTGGCCTTCTCGGTCTGAAGGGCGAGCCACTGCATGAGCCAGTGGAAGGCTTCGTCCTCCTTGCGCACCTCGAGCGAGACCTTGAACTGGCTCTGGAGCCGGTTCCACATGACCTGGGACAGCCAGTGAAGATAGGCCGCCACCAGGCCCACCAGAACGAGCATGAGGCCGCCAGAGAAGACGTCGTTGTGGGCCAGCGAGCCTACGCGCTCCTGCAGGAACGAAGATAGGAGTAGCTCGGTCATCGACGGTAAGCGAGGTTGTAGCGTGTGAGTAGTATTGGTTAGTGAGCTGGTTGGCTTTCCTTTTATCCCAGCCCAGCGGAGTTGACTGTCGGGCGGGCGGTTCGGTGAATGCGCAATATAATTCCTTCTTTTGTGGTTTTTGGCCAGTCCTTTTCTCTCATCAGCTCTCCGTGTCGTCCCCGTAGCTGCCGTGGCCGTGGTCGTGGCAGTTGGCGTTGAGGTGTGGCCGTGCCCGCGACCAGGCACGTGACCGCCCACAGGCCATGTACTGGTTTTCTCTTTCAAGAAGACGGCTCTTCCACGCAAAGAAAATAAATACAATCAGTTGCTGGAACTTTGTTATTCTCCTTCATTTCCCTGTGTCCCAGGACAGTTTTCAAACAAGGCTCTGCTGACCACGACCACACAACCATCGCCCTTGTTCTTCAGAATCTGCTGATTTCTGGGGGTCCAATGGCATAAACTTTGACTTGCCACAATGCACTCTCACGGAGTCCAATAGGGTGGGCCCAATCTTTTTAGTAGGAATGCGAGCAAGGAAAGTTCTTAGAACTTTGACACGGTCGGGCTCAGCGCCGGCTGGCCCGACTGCACACTGCTGAGAAAAAGAAAGCATGCGCGCTGTGTGTGTGAATAGAAGAAGAGATGAACACAACAACAACAACAACAAACAAGATTGTCACGTTGATTGCCGAAGCGTTTGCGGAGGTGCAGCTGGGCGAGGGTCGCTCGCTCCACCAGGCGCGCCAGGTGGACGTGAACTGGAGGGCCGACTGTGATGCGGTGCGGTCTGCGCGGAGGACCGACGCAGAGGGGAGCTGGAGCGAGGTCCCGCTCGAGACGCTGACCCAGTATGGCGGTTCCGTGGTCTTCCTGGACGACGCTGGCTTCCGCTTCTACTTGCCGGCCCTCATGACCCAGAGCCTGTGCGAGCCTGACGGCCATGTGGCCGGGAGGCTACTGTCGTACCTCGAGACGACAGGACTGTCGGGGCTCAAGGCACGCAAGGGTCTCTCACGTGCACAGGCCGTGGCGACCGCAGAGTTCCTGAGCCACATGCGACATCTTGCTCCCAATCACTTCGCTTCGTCAACGTTCGACCGAACCGTCGACCAGATCTGTCGGTGGGCTTCAACCGGCAAGCTCCTCTGAGTACATGGGTACCTCCCCCAATCCCCCTTCTCTTCAACATGTTCGCGCGCCAGTGCTGTAAGTACAACAAACTCAGTCGCATGGCTAGCAGAGCCAGCTAAAATTCGTGGCTAGCCACCAGCACAGCCACAGGACCGTCAATGTGAGTTTTACATGCCTGGTGGCTCTATGTAAGGGTGGAGTGCGATATGATTGTCTATTGGCTCATTATTATCACAAGAAAAACCTCAATTTCCCTCCGCGTTTCCACGCGAGACTGTGAAAGCCACTGTTCTCAGCGCAGCCCAACCATACTGCCCCTTAAGACAAAAGGGCAATGCCGGCGCATTTGCGGCCGAACTGAATGTCGTACACATGACTCGCATCCGCTCGTCGCCACGCTTCTTGTGCTCCAATGGGCACTTTCCTGGCCGCCAGGAGCAGGGCTTCTGGATCTAAGGGCAGCCGTTGGCACGCGCCGTACATGCACGGCAAGCTTGGCCTCCCTCAGCAGCGAAGGAGGAAGAGCGGCCTCGGTGCAGGTGTTCTCGTCCCACGGGCAGCCGTTGGCGCGCGGCCATCGCAAGGACCCTTGCTGGCCTCTCGTTTTAATTGTCTATTTATTACAAACCAAAGGGAAGCTGGCTCTATGACAAGAACTAGTCCTCGGGCACAAAGTTGAGCTTCTCCCAGAGCCGCTCTTTGAGTTCGCGAACCTCGTACTGCTTGGCCTCCATCACCTTGCGCGCCTCCTCGGCCTCGTTTTCCTTCTCGCGCAGCATCTGCCGCAGCTCTTCGACCGTCGTCGCATCTTCTTCGACTCGCTTCCACCGCGAGAGCGCCGCAGAAGACGATGATGTCGACGACGTTGGCGTCGAAGCTGCCGCTGATGCTGGCGACGGCGCGCTCGACGACGTTGACGGCGAGGAGGGCGATGGCGGTTGATAAAAGGCGGGCGAGGCGATGAGAATCGAAGACGACGATGATTGCGTGGTCGTCTCTGGCGTGGCCGCCTTGCCGCCGCCCTTCCAGCTGCCCTTGCGCCCTCCGCGAAGGCCATCTCCGTCGCTGCTGCCCGGGCTGCTTGGCGGCGCGACCACGCTGCCCTTCCTGCGCGCGGCGTCCACGAGGCCGACGATGCCGCTGCCGCCTCCAGGGCTCATGAACGACCACTTGCGCCGCCGGTCGCCTCCGCCTCCGCTGCCGTTGTTGCCGCCGCCGCCGCCGCCGCCGCTACCTTCGCCGACGATGTGGGCCGTGGGCGAGGCCACAGAGGTCTCGAGCGCGCGCTTAAAGACCTCGGTCACGTCGTCGCGCATCTCGCCGCTGCGCCGGGCGGCCTTTTTGTTGAATGCCTTTTGCGCGGCTTCGCCGTTGAGCGCCGATGTCGAGGCCGAGAGCAACGTCGACGACGACGAAGACCACGCGTTGGTCGACGACGAGCCCGAGCCAAAGAGCGAGTTGGAGCTCGTGCTGATGCCGCCCGACGCATGGCTATTGTTTGGCCGCATCCTGATCTCCGACCCGTTGCTCCTCTTTCGGTTGATCAATGGCAGGATGACTGCGGTTGCAGGGGAACAACATAAACAACAACCAATCAGATCTGTCAGCCGTGTAAACAGGGCCAGGAGTGATGTCAAACAGGCAGGCCACGAACCGCCCTCGGGCCCGGTCTCGTTGGCCACGTCGGCCAAGAGCGACGAATGGCTGCTCCCGCCCTTGAGCCGCGCCCACAGCTTCTCGCGGTTGTCGACGCGCCTGCTCTCACGGAAGTCGGACAGCGGCGTCGAGTTGGCGTAGAGCGGGTTGGCGTAGGTGCCCGACAGGTTCAGGTCTCGCGGCAACACCGCTGCACACGCACACGCCGCACACGCGCGTGAGACCAACAGGTGTGAGCCCGCGAGTGGGCAGGCAAAGAGGGAGAGGGGGGATGAGGCCACACGCACAAGCGCCAGAGAGCGTGGCCGAGGACGTGGCCTTGCGGATGGTGACGGGCGCCACGACGGCCGACGAGATGGAGAGCGCGCGCTGGCGGCCTCGCACGGCACCGTGTTGCTGCTGTTGCTGGTGCTGGTGGTAGTGATGGTGGTGGTTCATCGCTGCCGACGCAGCGCCGCTCTGCTGGTGCGGGTGGACGACCGTGTGGTGCTGGTTCAACGCGCCCCAGCCAGCCTCGTGCTTGCTGCTGTTGGTGTCCTTTCGCAGGGGCTCGGCCGACCGCTTCATGCTGGCGCTACTGCTGCTGTTGGAGTTGTTGATCGTCGCCAGCGACGACGACAGGCGGGGGGAGGTCAAGCGCGGAGAAGGCAGGCGCGGGGACATCGATGACGACAGCGAGGTCGGCGAGCTGGTCCCCGCACGCGCCCGTTCTCGGGTTCGCTGGGCCTGCTGCTTGGGTGCTTTGGCCGTTTTTTCCGCCGTGGGCGCCGGCGTTGTGGCCGTCGTCGTCGTGGCGGCAGTGGGCGCCGGCGTTGTGGTCGTCGTCGTCGTGGCGGCAGCGGCAGCGGCGCCAGAGGGCGAGCTGGTCGGTCGCGCGGCCAGCGGGTCGGCTTCCTCGAGCGCCTTGGCGGCCAGGTAGACCTTGCCCGCGGATCGCGAGGGATACTTCCTGCTCCGCTCACCTGGTCAGCTGGGAGGGGATGCAAGGCAGGCAGGCGGGCTCAAGTACCACGAGTCCGCGACGATCTGGCCGCGCTTCTTGCTGATGACCCGGAAGCGCCCCGGGCTGGACGGAAGCTCGCGTGGCGATGGCCCCGTGAGGCCCGCGGACGACGATGACGACGACGAGGAGAGAGGCACAAAGTCGAGCTCCGAGGCCGACATCTCCATCTCGACCGAGAGGGTCATGTAGGACGGCGGCGAGGCCGACATGGTCGACATGAAGGAGTCGCTCGGGAGCGAGGTCGACGTCGTCATCGTGGTCGTCGACGCCGACGTGGCGTCGTCATCGGCATAGTAAAAGTAGAGCTCCTCCGTCGTCGAGTGGCCCAGGATGGGCTCGCTCCGGGTGTAGAGGTCGCTGGAGCTGCCAAACAACGTGCCGTGCGCTCCGGCGTGGCCCGCAGACAACGACAATGACGACGACGAGCCGCGCGTGGTCTCGTTGGGGAACAGCCGGCGCCGGACGACCATCGTCTCTGGCCGATCGCCCAAGCTCCGCCGGTGAAGCAGCGGCCGGCCCTGGGGCTGCTGCTGCTGTTGTTGCTGCTCTGCGCCGTCCTTCTTGAGGCCGTGCGAGTTCCACTTGTCGATGATTTCCGACACTTTGCTGCGCGCCGCCTGTGGAGAGTGAGACGTTTGGCCCACGCCCGTGGTGGTGGTGGTGGTGATGGTGGTGGGCGAGGAGGCGTAGGTCATTACATGGGACGGGCGCGGCGAGCCCGACAGCGCCGGGAGCGGCGGCGAGCTGGCCGCCTGCTGGAAGGCGGCCACGGCCTTGTCCGCGCTAGTGCTGCTGCTGCTGCTACTGCTCCTTCGCTGGCTGCTGCGGTTGCGGCCGCTGCTGTTCTCCGAGTGGGCGTCGCTGTCCGAGTCGTCGCCGTCGTCGCCGCTGACGAGCAGCGAAGGCGACGAGTCCCCGAGCGGGTTGACCAACGAGGGCGCCGAGGTCGAGAGCCGCCGCTCGTCGAACCGGGCCTGCTTGGAGAAGGCGAGCTTGGGCCGCGAAGGGCCCTTCTCCACGTGATCCCCGTGCGCAAAGCCAGTGAGCTTCTTGAGTTGATCCAAGTTGACGCTCAGCCGCGACTTTCGGCGCCGTTTGGAGTGAGGCTGGCCCTCCTTGCCGTTGTTGTTGTTGCTGTCGCCCGTCTCGCCCGTGTCTGACGCGTCGCTCGCCATGGTCGCGTCCTCGCCCCTGCGACTCGGGGACGAAGAGGAGGAGGAGGAGGAAGAGGAGCTCACGGGCGCAACTGTACAACTCCCGCCGCCCGTCCCCGCCGTCGCCGTGGCGTTGCTCGCGGTGGTGCTCGCGCCACAGATGCCGCTTCCTCCGCCCATTGTTGGGCCGTCCTCGACCTTGTCGCGCGTGCTCGGCTTCGAGATGACGGACCCTTTGCTGCACGGGCCCAAACAAGGTGTTTAGTTGTGAGAATTATTTAATTTATATACATATATAAATATAAATGAATGCAATATCTTTCGATTTTTGGAAGGTGGCGCACCTGAAGAGGTTGGGCACGTTGGTCAGGCGGACGGACAGCCGGCGCACGGTGGCCTGGAGTCCCTTGCGCCGGCCGGGCGACTTCTCCTCGGTTTCTGCGTCGAACGTGACCCCGCCCAGCTCGAGCTGCGGGACACCGCCCTCGCCCTCCTCGCCGCCGCCGCTGCTGACCTTGAGGGGCGACGCCTGCTGAAGGCCCGGCGATGCGCCGTTGTTGTTGTTATTGGCTTCGGCGCCGCCGTGTTGAGGCGATTCTGGGGACGACGACACCATCGACACATGGCCGCGGCTGCCCGGTCCTGGCACGGCCAGCTCCGCCGCGGCGGTTGAAGTGCTGATGGTCGAGCCGGTGCTGCTGCCGCCCGTGTCTCGTCGAAGGACGACCGACGACGACGATGTGGCGGGCTTGCTCGACGGCGAGATCTCGCGGGCGGTGAGCGGGGCCGCTTGGAGCTGGTGGTCGATCCCGCTGCCGCTGGCGCTCATGGTGCTGCTGAGGAGGTCGCCGTCGGAGCTGATGCTGCGCAGGATGGGCTCCTCGGTGGTGGTGGCGGTCGAGCTCCGTAACGAATCAGCGCCTTGGTTAAACGGCTTGGCTTTGTGGCCACCACGCTTGCTCGCAGCGTAGTCGTCGCCCGTGGTGTTTCGCCCAGGGCTGCCGGCGGAGGAGATGTAGTGAAGCGTGGGCAAGCTGCCGCTGTCGCCCATCATGCCCATCGCGCCGCCGTAGCTGTTCTCGAGCGAGATCGGTTCGAGGCCTCCGGGCAGGTAGTCCCCGCTGGCGCTCCGTCCGCGCGCAGTCTTGGGTGTCTTAATCGCTTGGCTCAGGGACAAGCGCCACTTCTTTTTCTTGGCGCTGCCCCTGCTCGTAGCGATGGCATCGCTTGACGAGGAACCGTTGCTTTCTCCGCCTGAGCCCCCTAAGCGCTTGATTAGCGATCGACTCCGCCGCTCGCGAGGCGCTTCCTCTTTCTCCTCATCTTTGTCCTTTTCCTTGTCTTTCTTCTTGTCCTTTTCTTTGTCTTTCTTCTTGTTGGTGCTTCTCCGCTTGCTGGTGACGGCGCCAGGCGACGCTTCACCGTCCCCATGCCCTTCCGTTGATGCGGCACGGCCATCTTCATGCTCACTCCCGTTTTCGTTGTTCTCCTCTTTTTCACTCTCCGAGTCACTTGATTCGCTGCTGTCCGGTTCGCCCTCCTGTACATCATCAAAGTAGGGGTTTTTGATGGGCAGCGTCACCACCATCTCCAGTCTGAAGTTCTTTGGGATGTGCGTCTTGTCTGCGCTCCGTTTTCCGTGGTTGTAAGTTAACTTGGCCAAGTTGCGAGCAAGGGGAGAAGAGGGCGGCACCTTTGTTGGCTTTGTCGATCTCCTTCTTGCGGAAGACAAGGTTAGTGCGCGTGATGAACATGGTGTTCAGCCACACTTGCATGATTTTCTAAGGAAGACGTGCACACGCGTGAGACTGTGGCCAGGAAGGACACCAAAGAGAAAGGGGGTTGAACGGTACAGATGACTTGTAGAAGATCAGCACGCGCACGTCGCCCTTGAGTGGGCAGTTACGGCAGTCGAAGTAGAGGCCACCTGATGGGTTCTTGTTGTCGGTCTTCAACTTGGCCTGTTGCGCGCACATCAGCTCCAGCGCAAGCTCCCTCTTGCTGTGCAATCAAGCTGCAAGGGAGACGAACCGAATCAGCATAAAGCTCGTTGCCAGCGTGGTCGCTCAGCAGGATCCTCATATCTGCAGACCCAACAGTAAGAGTCAACTAATTGTCATCAGCTTGGACTCAAGAATGGGTGTAGCGGCGTACTCGCGCCGGTCTTGTCGTAGTGAGGCATCACGTTGGTCTTGACCTCAGCCAAGAATACAACTGGAATCTGACCTGGCGGCGGAAGGTCGCAAGGGTCGAGCTTGTGGCGGAGAAGTGTCTCGTAGTACCGGATGTAGCGCCTTTGGCTTGGGATGGTGACGCCCTTGCTGTCCATTGTTCGCTCACGACCGAAGAGGGCGATGGCTTCGTAGGCTGTGGCGCACGTCTGCGAGTGGAGGAGCCAGCAACAGAGCATCAGTCCTGTGCGGCCTTTGCCCGCTTTGCAGTGCACTGCGATCACATGTCCCTCGCCTTTCAGCCATTGCTCCTGTCCAAGACGAGAAGTGAGCATGAATGAAGAGGGAGTGAGAGACCCACGTGACTAGGACGTACGGCATCTTCACAAAATTGGCGGATGATCGACAACGCGGGCACGTTGTGATCTTCCATCGGGTACTCGCTCACACGGCCGTAGAAGATCGAATGGTTGTATGTCCTCTCGGCACACCTTCACGTGGCAAGTGAGACCATGAAAAGTGTATCCGTTTGAAGGGCAAGAGTGCGTACAAGTTGTAAACTTTGTAGAGACCCTCATGGTATGTGTCCAACATGCTGATATGAAGCTGAGTCAGACTAAGGGGCACCGGGACGGTGAGAAGGGGGCATATACCGTATCACTTCCTTGCGTGGGTTTCTGTAGATGCCACCCACTGAGTCGGAGGGAAAGCCTGCAGCGGTGCAAGACACGTTAGCGAGGAGGTGGCAGAGAGGTGTAGAGAGTGATAACGCACCCATAGCAATAACATTATCAGTGATGTCTTGTTGATGTCAGTTCAGGGTGCGGTCACGATGTAGAGAAAGAAGAATATGAGAGTTTTGTCAGGCTGAAAACAACAATGAAGGTAACCGTACAGCTTAGATCCAGGTCAAAGCCCTCCTGCGCAAACCGCTTTTTCTTCTTTGAAACCAACTTCCTCAGCTGAGACGTCATCACGAAAAGCGCTGCCTCCTTTCCTCTTCAAATTGTATTGATTCTGATGCGTGCCCCAAACCGGGTTTAGCACTCTATCATCCTTTGACACTTATTGCCGTTGTTTATCTCTTCAAACTCTTTTTTGAAGTCTCGTTCTTTTCAATCGATATGATAATGATGATGTACAGCAACGGTGGGCAGGAGAGCGCTAACGGTTTCCCTTTATGGGCAGCGGAAAGGCACCGAGGATCTCCCGATTGCTTCTCCCAAATAGGAAAGCGGTCCAGAAAAGGAAAGCAAGACGAAAAGATGACCGCCCAGTCTCGGTTGACAATAAACGTTGTCGATTTCTGGGCTTTCTTGTTCCTCTTCAGTTTGTCATGTGCTGCTCAAGAGCTCATCCTCACCGCTGAGGAGCCCGTAGGCCAGGTGGGCTTCTACGAAGTGAACGGCAAGGCATTGGGCAAGAGATCAGTGGACAACTTCTCGAACTGGAACTCCACCAACCAGCTCCTCATGGACGCGCTCTACAACAACGACGTGAACGCCCTGCTTGCCAAGCTGACCACCACTGGGGTGCCTCTCTCCTTTCGGTCCACCCCATCTGGAACAACACGGCCGCGCTCAACTCGCGCAGCGTCTGCGGCAACGCCTTCCTCAACGCTGTCAAGAGCGTGGACACCACCTCCTTCTTCTGGACTCCGGTCAAGTTCACCGCCACGGGCGCCAACCAGCACAACACGTTCCGTGTCCTTGTCAACAACATGGCCTCCACCTAGGTCTGTTGTCCTTACGTTGTGGACGAGTCGTCGGCCTTCTTTTTTAAAGAATATTCAGAGCACGAAAGGGAAAGAAGGCCGACAAATGAAGCGCTGCATTGCGACCTGAAAGACCAAAGAAAGCCAACAGGAGATGACCTTTCTACTCATCCCCCTCGTTGTCGTTGTTGGTGTCTTGATTGTCGTCGTCGTCCAGGATCGGCTCCGGCTCCTCGATTTCGGACTCCGCAGGCAGCTGTTCCGGCTCCTCGCCGGCGGCGTCAGCCTCAGCCTCAGCCTCGCCCTCGTCCTGGCGGGGGGCTCCTCGGGTCGCCTCCTCGTCGGCCTCAACGTCGCCCTCGTCACGGACGGGCTCGGCCTGGTTGCTGCTGATCTCAATCTCCTCGAGCACTTCAACCACCTCCACCGCTGGCGTTTCTTCTTGTTGTTCTTCGTCAGCCTCACGTTGCTGCTCCTCCTCGTCCTGGGCGGGAGCCGCCTGGTTGGTGGTCGTGTTGCTGCTCTGGCCCTCAAAGGCGCCCCAGTCCTCCTCCTCCTCCTTCTCCTCCTTCTCCTCGTCCTGCTCCTGAACCTCGACCGCCGGCTCCTGCTCTGGCTTGGCGCCCTCGCCCTGGCTCGGCTCCTCATCCTCCTCCTTGTTCTCCTCCTGCTCCTGAACCTCGACCGGCGGCTCCTGCGGCGATTCGTCGTTGTCCGCGAAGGGGTTGACGGGCTCTTGCTCGGTCGTTCTCCGCTCGATCTCGCCACTGGCGCGAGTAAAGTCGGCAAACTCCTCAAACTGCTCCTCTTCTTCTTCCTCCTCTTCGTTGTTGTTGTTGTTGTTGTCCTGCTCTGCCTCTTGCTGCGCCTGTTCTTCGCGACCAGCTTCAGTCTTGTGGGCGTCCACTCCTTCATCATCACCAAACGGATTGGCGGCCTCTTCTTCCTCTCCCCCCTTGTAGAGGCAGCACACGTGAGCCTACTGGGCGTGGTCTTGGTGGCGGTCTAAGTCGGCCGTACCTTTGCCGGCTCAGGCTCTGCCTTTTCCTCGACGACCTGCGGCTCCTCGCCCTCGGCAGGTCGTCGCTCCTCCTGCTCTTGCTGCTGTTGTTGTTCGACCGTCTCCCTGCCTGCTCGCGAGGACACATTGAGCTCAGATTCTGAGCGTAGTGTTTGGTTGTTGTGATTTGTGATCGCACCCTCATTGTCGGCCGATGGGGTCTCCTTCACTTCTTGATGTTTGTCCTCCTCGGTGCGTAACCGAATGCCAGGGAAGGGCGATTCTGCAGTTGGGGCCTGTGCAGTTGTTGTTGGGACAGTAGAGGACGATGATGCAGCGGATGGTGGCCCTCCAGGAGCTCCTGGCTTGGGAGCGACAGGCTTGGGGGCGCCATTCACCGCTGGCCGGTTGTTCTTCTTCTTCAATTTGTCCTCGTCATCCGAATCTTCGTCCACAACCGCCCAGATCTCTTGCAACTTCTGGTCTTCCTTACTTTCAGTCACGCCCATCTTTCAACTCGGATCAATAATCACGCAAGTAGCCTCACTAGCTTTGAATTGAATGACACAAGATCAAAGCGTGATTCTTTTGAAGAAATGTGCAATTTCACTTTATTGTGCCTAAGAAATGAATAAGGAAAATATTCAAACAAAGCCAAGCAGCGAACTAGGTTGACTCCGCGTTACCACAACGGCGCCAATTGGCCCGAGCAAGCGACCTACCTGGCCTCGCGCCTGGACACGCGTCGCCCGGAAAGAAGCCACCGGCGCCCGCACACAAAGGCGAGCTACGCCCGTCTTCTTTTTTATCTTTCCCCACCTGTACACTACCACCACCACTCGCCGCCTCATCAGCTCCTCATTCTCATCATCTAGTATGGCGACCATTCTTGCTGGCTCGAACGACAAGGAGAAGCTCGATAACCTCATTTCGCGCACCCACAAGGACCAGGCCGTGTGGTTCCTCAACGCCTTCTGGGAGGTGCGGCCCCTTCTGTCCGTCACCGGCGCTCCGGCGGGCTTGGGACTGACCACGATACAACACAAACACAATACAACAAACAGGAGTTTGGCGAGAAGGAGGCCGAGAAGGTGTGGCAGTTCGTGCACAAGGCCGTCGAGCTTGATGAGGCCAAGCGCGCTGAGGGCTGCGACCTCGACGAGTTCCAGGCTCACCGCTTCCTTGAGTTCTTCAAGGAGACCCTCACCGTCCAGGTACGGCCGCTTTCGCTTTCGTTTTCGCTTTTTTTCGTTTTCGTTCTTCGGCGTTTCCCGGCGGCTCCCGACTCGTCATTAACTTGGCGAACTGTTCGGCCCGAGCAGGCGATGCGCGACAGGCTGCGGTCGACCGGCGCCATCGTTGGCACCGTCAAGCGCGTGCCGCTCACGCACATCCTGACCTTCAAGTACAACGTCGACTGGCACCACCTGGTCAACGCCCCGCAGGGCTCCAAGGAGGAGATCGAGAAGGCCGAGAAGGTCTTCAACGAGGTCCAGCGCGCCTTCGAGGAGTCGGCCGCGCGCGATGCCGAGGCCGCCGCGGCGCTCAACGAGGCCACCGCTCGTGAGGCCGAGGCCAAGTCGCGCGAAGCCGCCGCCCTGGCTGCCGAGGACGAGGCCAAGGCCCGCGAGGCCGCCGCCCTGGCCGCCGAGGCCGAGGCCAAGGCCCGCGAGGAGGCTGCCCTGGCCGCCGAGGCTGAGGCCAAGGCCCGTGAAGAGGCCGCTCTGGCCGCCGAAGC
>NAVB01000810.1:0-16694 GCA_002179805.1 Acanthamoeba lenticulata
TCGGATCCCCCCCCCTATGGCAAGTGCTGATGTGCGTGCGTGTGTTTGTGCCATTACTTCCTTGCAGGCGGCGCGGCATGACCTTTGGGGTGGCTCCGGCCGTGCCTTCCGCGCCTGTGCCTCCGCCGCCGGCACCGGCAGCTGGTCTGGCTCCGCCTCCACCGCCTCCCGGTTCGCTAGCCCCATCCCCCATCCCCCCAAATCCCTCTCCCCTTCATCACCACCATCATCGCCCTTACCACCCATCCTCCACTGAGCCTCTCTGATTGGAGGGTAATAATGACGATGATGGAGCAGCTGGCGATGTGTCCCTGCTGTCGGCCATTCGCGAGGGCAAGCAGGCGGCCGACTTGCAGGCTCTCCGCCAGGTGCGCCTCGCCCCTTCCCCCCCCCCATCTCAAGAAGCGGTGGTGCCACACGGGCTGGCGCTCACCACTCTCCCCCTCGGCCTTGATGAATGACTATTTCTGCAGAAGAGGGCAAGCATGAGGAAGAGCACGGTGGTGGTGCAATCACTCACTGACACCCTCCGCGAGGCCATGAAGCTGCGTAATGACGCCATGATGGGCGGCGAGGATGATGACGATGAGGACGAGTATGACTGGCTTGGCTGAAACCGGCTTGGTCGCCTTCTTAGGCCCAAGAAGCTCATCTTCCTTCTTTTTCCTTTTTTTTTTTATTTATTTGTGTCTCGCGGTCACGTGTCTTTCTTCTTGGCCCGGCGACGCAGGACCCGTCTGTAGTGGTTGTCGCCGGAGGTGGACGGCACGCCCTTGGGTCTGGCGTGCTTGCGCTGCATGAAGAGGTACTCGTAGAGCACGCCGGCACCCACACCACCGACGATGGGCCCCACCCACCAGACCCCTGCCCGCCGCCATGCGCGTTTGGGCGGTTTGGGGTCAGCTTTTCCCGAAGGTGAACGAAGCAGTGGGCAGGGGCCTGGTTTGGCACCAAATCAGGAAAGCGTACAGTGATCGTCCCAGCTCCACTCCACCACAGCCGGGCCGAAGGCTCGCGCGGGGTTCATCCAGGCTGTTACGAGCCACATGACCACGTGTGGTTGGCGATCGCGCACGACCCCATCCCCCCCCCCAATCCTCAAAAGGGCGGCAGGGAACATACAAGCGGAGATGGAGCCCACGTGTATGTTCAAGCCAAAGATGAGGGATATGGCCAACGGGCCGAGTTTGCCCCAGCCCCGCGGGTCGAATGCCGTGCCTGTGTGTCCCGTGATCACGAGGGTTGTAGAGGAAGGGAGGAAAGGGGGTCAGGACCAGGAGGAGGGCACATGTCCAAGTTGGGCAACGCACCAAAGGAGGCAAACACGAGCCCGAACGTCATGACAATCTTCCTTGCCCCCCATTTGGGGATCGGGTAGGGAGAGAGATTATTTGCGCGTGAGTTTCACTCGACGGAAGTAGTAATGGACGGCGCAGAGAATCAATCACCCATGTGCACATCCATACACGAGCAAAGGGGAGCGCGTGCCATGCGGCATTTGGAAGGAGAGAGAGAGAGAGAGAGATGGACGCACCTCCATGAGGAGGACTTGGCCGGCGTTGAAATGGGGAGGGATATGCGACACGGTGAGGTCTCCACGCTCTTCGCTCGGGAGGGCCAGCTTGACCAGGCCCGCTCCGGCGATGGTGCCCACTGTGAGACCCAAGCCCGCACCGAGACCACCCACGAGGATGAGGATCACCAAGTAAGCTCCCCATACCCCCCCCCCTAAACAATGCGGGATACCATTGATGTTTCTATGATATGCATATTGGGGGGGGGGCATTGTATGTACCCAGTTGTGCGATGATGTAGCACAGGCACCGAAAGATCGTGATCCTCTGGCAGAACGCGACCGCCAACGTGACTGCTCACAGCAGGGGAGGGGAGGGGGCTGTGAGCAACAGAGCGCGCGACTATTGGGGGGGGAGGGGGGGAAGAAAAGAGCCGGGAGGAGGAGGAGGAGGAAGAGGATTCCGCACTTGCCGGGTTGAAGTGTCTTTTTGTGATGCGGCACGCCCGTCATCGACCCCCAAAGTGAGATGACGGCGCATCCCGAGCCGGAAAGTGAGCATGATGATGAAGATGATGATGCCCTTAGAAGAGGGTTTCGAGATGGGGAGGGGAAGGCGGTGAGGGCGACATACGCGCCAGATATGGGCGCGAAGATGGAGATGAGGGTCAGCATCATGGCCATGTGGCACGCGATGACCCACACGTGCACGCCGGCGGGACTCGTCTTCACACAACACAACACACCCAACAAGCCAGTCAGTCAGTCTGGTCTTTTGGGTCTGTCTGGTCTGCAACTGCCGGCTACGCGAGGGAGTGGAAGGGAGCGCTCTCTCACCCCCATGGTCGCCAACGCCGACAGGATGATGAGGATGCTGAGCCACGTGGAGAAGAAGGAAGCCAGGCATTCTTTTCCAGCACCACCAACACCACCACCACACGCGCCAACTCCTTAGCGCGCGACTACGCTTTGCCCCCCCCCCCAACGTGAGGTCGATGCGCACCACCGACAAGCGCGCGCCAAAAGTCGGTGTCCTTCCACTCGGCGAAGCAGAATACGTTGACGTGGGGCGAGCCATCGACCTTCCGCGGTCCGTGGAGGAACAAGTAGCCCACCCGCCGCAGCACGCTCCGGCCCTTCCCCTTGGCCTCTTCTCCTTCTTCTGCTTTGTCGTCGTCCTCGTCTTCGCCTGCACCCGGCGCCCCAGCAGCTTCCAGGTCCTCTTCCGCCACACCACCACCGCCACTCGAGCTGGACAGCGTGTCTAGCGCAAACGCAGCCTCGTCCACATCTTCCATTCTTTTTTGGTTTTGGTGGACTGCCCCCTCCCCTGCAACGGGTGCCTCATGTGGCCATCATCATCGCCCCCACCCACACACACTCCGCGAAACATCCTCTCCACACGTGGGGGGGGAGGGCTTCATGCTCCCGTTTGTCGTTTTGTATTTGCTCTCTTGCTTTGCATTTGGCCACAAGAGGCACAGAGAGGGCTTCTTCCAAAGAGAGCTCAAGCCTTCACACGGAGAACTCGGACGTAGTGAATACAACAACAGTCACGCGACGGTGGCATCACGCCCTACGCCTTGCGGAGCTCGCACGCCTTGCGCTTGTCGCCGACGGCGTAGCCGGAGGGCGCCTTGGTGAGGCCCAGCTGGTGGAGGGCACCGTCAACGGTAGGGGTGCAGTGGCCCTCGAGGGCCATGTTGAGGTCGCGCGACAGGAAGCGCGCGTTCGGGAAGAACGAGGGCTGCTGCTCGTGGAGGGCCATGAGGCGCTGGCCGGACAGGGGCGACGACGAGAGCCACGACCCACCCTGCTGCTGCTGCTGCTGCTGCTGGCCCCACCCGCCGTGCGGGAGGAGGCCGGTCGCCGAGTAGGGGCCGTGCTCGGCGCTCGGGTGGCTGCCGGGCGTCTCGCCCGAGAAGAAGGCCGAGGGCGAGGGCAGGACGCCCGAGTGCTGCATGGCGTCATGCTCCGCGGGCGCGCCGAGGAAGGGCATGTGCGACGGCACGCCGAGGGCGGTGAAGCCCGGCGTGTAGGTCGTGTGGCGCGAAGCCTGGCCCGCCGACGACGAGCCCGGGAAGCTCGAGCCCGAGGAAGCGTCTGGGATGGCCAGGGAGAGGTTCTTCTTGTTGAGCTTTTGCGTGAACTGCTGCTCCTGGTGCAGCCGGCCCGCCGCGCGGCTGCGCACGTCAGCCTCGGCCGCGGCGGCGGCAGCAGTGAAGTGGCCACCGCTGCCAGGCGGGGTGGTCGGGTTGGAGTGCGGCGACTGCGGGCGGGCGCCCTCGAGCATGGGCGATCCAGCAGATCCGTGGCGCTGCATGTGTGGGTGCTGCTGCGACGGCGACTGGAGACGCAAACAAAACAAAACAGTCGGTCAGCTCAATCGATCCTCCCTCCCGTGTGGTATGTGTGTGTGGGGGTGGTGAGGTGGGGGGGAGGGGAAGGAGGCTGTGCGTACAAGGCGGCCGGGAGCAGCGGGGTGGGTTGGGACAGAGTAGAGGGATGAGGGCAGGCTACTGCGGGACGGGGACGGGGACGAGGACGACTGGTGGGACGGCGGGAACGCGGCGGAGCGGTTGGGCTGGTAGGGGCCGGTCGGGAGGTACGACCCGGCGTAGGCCATGAGCGGGGGCTGCTGCGGGGGCGCGGCCATCCGGGCGACGGGGTGAGCAGCGCCAGCAGGAGCGGCGGCGGCGGGCGAGACAGGGCGGCCACCGACGGTGGTCACGGGCGAGGGTCCGCGGGGCACGAGGGTCGGCACGGCCGTCGGGCTCGTGCGGCCGTCGGAGAGCTGTGTGATGGGCGAGTCGCTGGCACCGGGCGTGGGGCTGTCGGTGCGCTGCCTCTTGGCGGGCGACTCCTTGAGGCCGCTGCCGCTGTGGAGGCTGCCGCTGCTCAACTGGCCGCCGGACGAGGGCCCCTTGTTCTTCTTGCCAAACAGGCGCGGATAGTCATCGTTGGTGAACGGCTCCGGGTGGGGCTCTTCGAAACCGCCCTCTGTGTAGCGCAGGAGCAGCTGGTCCATATCGCTGCTGCTGTACTGCGTGAGCTTGTTGTTCCCGATGACTATGAGGGCCACCTCGCAGCCGCACAGAATGGCGAGCTCCATCGCCTTCTTGACGAGGCCATTCTTGCGCTTGTTCAGGGTCGCCTGTGCCAGCATAAATTGAATGAAAGAATGAATGATACGTTAACCACTTTGTTTTCGTTTTTGTTGTTGAGTAGAAGAGGGATGCAAGGAGTACCAAACGAGTCCTCTCATTGGTGATCCTTTCGATCTTGATCTTGTTCCGTCCCATACGGTAGTACCTTGTAACGATGCGAGCTGTCGCTGATCCCTCCCTCTACTCTGTCCCAAGTTGACGATGTATTCACAAGTATGATTGCAGCTGTCGAGTGATGAAGAACTGCACTGGTTGATCGGTGCAGTAGAAGTGGCTGGCCGAAACGAGACGCGGCGCGCCAAATGGCGGATGGAACCTCGTTGATGCGTGTAGCAAGATGTGTGACGATGAAGAAACGGGCTGGGGTGGTGGGTAGTAAGAACGAGGGTAGGTCAAGAATGACCTTTTAAAAACTCGGGTGCGAATGGATCGAGCTAGTTGCGGTGGTGAGTGTATCGAAGACTTGAGGTGTTGGTGGTGAAGATGTAGCCGAGAAGGTAAGTTACGCGATTACCAACTACAAAGAAAGGCGTAAGCAAGCCATCTCCAAGAAAAAAAAAGAGAAAGAAATGGAACAATCTATTTTGAACGAACCTGTAAACTTGCTGATTAAAGATCGTTGGATGAAGGGCCTTTGGTGTAGGGGTGTTGTTGTCGGGGTGTGTGTGAACTTAAAGTTCCTTAAAGAAGATTACTACAAGCAAGTTTAGCTGTCGGTGTAACGAGTTTGGGCGCTGGATAGGGCTCGCGAGAAGGGTGAGCGCGAAGGGGTTTGGGGGGGCGAGAGGCGGGTGTTGTTTGCGAACAAAGGATAGCGGTATTTTGGGGTCTGGTTTTGTCGGGAGCCCGGGAAGAAAAAAGGGGGGAGGCTGCAACCAATGGCAGGCAACAGCAAAGAATGCCCTCATCTGAACAACGCATTCCGTGCCTTTTATGGGCGCTGTTGCACGACGGAGGCCAGCGCGTGCCACCGGAGGTCTGGATCCGGCGTTACGCCGGCCTTTTCACCGATTTGAAATGCCATGGGCGGGAGGCCCGCCACGCCAGCCAATGTATGCCGTTCTTTGAAACGTGAACTGCCGAGAAAAAGAGACAGAAGAAAAGGTTTGGCTGATCTGGTGCTGGTGGCCAACAACCGGGCTAAGTGAACTACAAGAGGGTTTCTGTTGGGTAAGAGCCCGGCTCTTCAATCCACCAGAGGTGGCAGGACGGCGGCCTGCGCATCGACGGTAGCGGACGAAGAAGACGCGGACGTTGCCGCACCGTGCGCGGTTTTGGTCGGCGCAAGGGGAACGGTCGCCGGGGCGTACGCGGTGAGGAAGGCACGCAGTTCGTCGAGGAGATGGGGCGACAGCTGATCACGCAGCTCGTCGAGTGACGTCGGGCCCGCCGCACATGCCTCGTCTGTCGCCTCCTCGGGCTCCTCCTCCTCGCTGCTCGTGCCATCTCCCGCCGACGCAGCGTGCTGCGCGGCAGCACCGGCTTGCGGGCGTTGGGCGCGGTAGAACAGCGCCGCCAGGAACTCCAGCGTCGCCTTCTTCAAGCGCGGCGCGCTCGCTCTGCACGGGCCACATTCACGTCAGCGCGCCGATTGATCGTGCGCCACCCGCAGGCCGACCGCGGCAGACCTCAAGGAGAGTGTTGGGGGAGGGGGGGATAAGCTGGAGGTACTTACCGATCGGAGAGCTCCAGCATCCAGCTGGCGTTGGGGCCCTCGAGCGACTGCTCCAGCACGGACTCGCACAGCTGTTTGAGGTCATCCAGGAGGAAGCGGTCGGCCGCCAGGAGGAGCTCCACCACGGTGTCGGGGTTGATCCGGGGCAGGCTGCCGACCTCGCTCAGGACGCCGCCGTCGCTCTCCTCTACGTCGATAGTCTCTTGGGGCGGGAGGCGGCCCGTGTAAATGTACTCGAGCATGGCCATGAACACACGCGGATGCGTGCCCTGGATGTCGACCGGCTTGCTCTTGGCTGTGCATGTGTGTGTGTGTGTATGTTATTGGGGGCGAGTGAGCGCATGTTCGAGCGTGGTGTGGCAAAGGCACTGGCCGGGTTTGTGGGAAAGGGCTCGAGGCGCCGTACGTTGCTCGCCTTCGGCAAACGAGGAACCGAAGATGCGCTTGAAGTAGTCGGAGCGGGCCGTGAGGAGCACCTTGTGCGCGTGCACGTGCCTCACCCGCTGACCCTCGGCCTCCTGGTCCTCGGTGTCGTCGGGTGATGACACGGCAAAGACGACGTCGCTCCAGTCGTCCCCGTCGACCACCTCGGCCAGCTCCTCGGCAAAGGTCGACTTCGGGGGCTGGTACTGGCGCGAGTGGCTCTGGCTTTGCAGCTGCGCCTGTGCGTGTGTGCATGTGTGCGTGTCAGACCCGATGACACATTTGGTCCTGACATGGGCTCACACCACAGAAGGGCCGGACGGTACCGTGCAGAGGGCCTCCAGGCGAGGGAGCCGGAACATGACAGCCACTCGCTTGATCTCGCCCAGCCAATGCGATGCCGCCTACGCCCACGCCGCAATGATCAGGTGACGTCGCTCTTCGCTTCACTGGTGATGGGGCAGAGTGGAGGCGGTCCTCTGGGTGTACCTTGAGGTGGTCGGTGTAGAGGTAGTGGAGGACTGCGGTGAAGACCTGCTGACGCATCTGCGGGAGCTGCACCACCGGGTTGCTGGAGTTGTCGGAGCGCGCGCCACCGCCGTTCTCATCGTCGTCGTCGTCGTGGTCGACAGCGGGTCGGAAGCGCAGAGAGAAGAGCGCATAGGCGCGGAGGTAGGGGCATCGGGCGAACACGATGGCCCGATGCGCCGGGAAGGTCTTGCCGTCGACCTGGAACCAAATGTCGGCGTATCGGCTGTTGTTGAGCGCCACCTTGAAGTCAAACGCGAACAGGGTCGACGAGCCCGCTGCATTACCATAAAACACGTCAATCACCCAAACAACTCATTAGCCCGGGAGTCATGGTCGCTTTGCTGGCGGCAGAGCCTGGGGGCAGAGAGGAGCCGCACCATTCACCGCGAGGCTGTGCTTGGCTCCCGCCGCCGTCTGCACGATGCGCTCGCCCTGTTCACGTGCGACGGCAACACGTGAGGCGAGTCCTTGCGGAAAGAAGAAGGGATTTGGCGGTAAAAGAGGCGGCGCGTACGCCAATACGGCGGATGAGCTTGGGCACAAGCTGGAAGCGGTGGTTGCCGTGGCCGAGGACGCCGTAGCTGCCCCAGCCCCACGAGTAGACGCTCCCATCGCGCGCCGTGGCCATGTTGTGCAGATGGCCGCAGGCGACGTGCGCAATGTGCTTGCCGTCGAAGCAGCCGGACAGGCTCCGCGGCGTCGCGCAGATCATGGCCGCCGCCTTCTCGGCGCGCTGGCCCGTCGCCCAATCTTCGTACGCGTTTGTACCGCCCTGCTGGCCGTACTCGGCCGAGCCCCAGGTCCACACCGTGCCGCTGACGCCGAGCGCCAGCGTGTGGTGAGAGCCGCACGCGATCTGCACGATCCGCTCGCCGTGCGTAGCCGCCTCTCCCTGGTCCTCCTGGTCGTGGTGCTCGGCGGGCACGAGCGCCTCGATGCGCCGCGCGAAGCGCTCATCAGAGGACACGCCGTGGCCCAGCTGGCCGAACACACCCAGACCGAAGCTGTACACCTGTTGGGGTGCGAGTTAATTGTCTGCATAATAGATTCCTCCCCTCCCCCCTCCCCCCCCAGACATCCTCGGCCAAGACGTACGTGGCCCGCGGCGGAGAGGAGGACGCTGTGCTGCTGTCCACATGCGGCGCTGACGATGTGGACCCCCTCCAGGTGGGGTACCAGGTGCGGGACACCTGTGACGACGCGTCAACAGGGGAGAAGATGGGGTTGCGGTGATGAGGATGATGGTGCGTACTTTGGTTGTAGCGGTGGCCGAGGCCCAGCTGGCACTTCTCGTTGAAGCCCCAGGAGAAGACCTGCCCTTGGGACGTCACCGCCAGCGAGAACGAGTAGCCAGCCGCCACTTCGACCACGCGGACGTGCTGGAGGGTCGGCACGGGCTCAGGGATGGGCTGCACGTAGGGCGTGAAGGCGCCGAAGTTCTGTACTCGCGAGATCTCCTCCATCTCCTCACCCGTGGCGCCCGCTGCGATCATCGCACCACAAGGTGTGGTGGTAAGAGGGATTGCCCAATGAAAGTAAAAAGAGTAGAATAAAATATAATAATAATAATAAAATGGTGATGAAGAAAAAAAAAAGAGCGATGATGATGGTGTTGTACCGGCGTAGTAGGCGCTGTGGGAGCGCTCCACCATGCGCTTCCTGCGCTCGGACTGGAGGCCGGAGAGGCCGATAGCCATGCCAAAGTACTCCTTGGAGGCGCCCTCGACGTGCTTGTGGAGCTTGCCCCACTGGTAGAGCTTGCCGCCCACGGTGTAGGCCAGGCAGTGGTAGTAGCCGCACGCGGCGCCGACGACGCGCTCGTGGCGAAGACCCTCCACGCGCACGGGCTTGAGCGCGTTGTTCTTCAGCTCTCCGTTGCCCAGCTGGCCCTCCTTGGCCCGGCCCCACACGTACACGTCGCCCGTCTCGCCCACCGCCAGCGAGTGCTGCTCGCCACAGGCCACGCTCTTGATGCGCTTGCCCCTGTTGCGCGTGCGTGCATGTACGTCACCAATTGGTCTCTCCGCCGTGAGCAGCAGCGGCTGGAAGAGGAACACAAAAGAGAGGAAAAGGGATAGAGGAGGTGCTCCGCGTACCGGAAGCGCTCGAGGAGGATGGGCTCGAGGGCCTCCTTCTGGTCGCGTCCGGCTCCGAGCTCGCCCACTCGTCCAGTGCCCCTGTGCACCCGCCGGGGAGGGTGGTGAGTGGTGCCCACACACAACACACGACTCCTGTGCAGAGAGACGCACCAGCTAAGTACAGACATGATGTTGTAGGTGTATGTGTGTTGTTGGTGTTGAGGTTAGGTTTGCTCGTGCGGCGTGGCACAGTGCTGGCTTCTTTAGTTTACGGAAAGGCGAGTGCGGTGGGTCGTGGCGCCAGCTAGGGATGACGCGAAGTCGTTACGGTGGTCCGGAGCGGGAGAGGAAAGGTGCCGCAGTGGTGATGCGTAGGCCGCGAGAAAATAGATGACGGAACAGGCCCGGTGCCGACCCAGACAAGAGGACGAGCGGGGGGGGGGTGGCAGGCTTGTCAAGATTTCCGCGGTTGCCGTAATTTCCGTCTCTGAAAAAAGCCTTTTCACTTCAACGCGTGGCTCCGCCTTTCCGCAGGAGGGCGCAGATACGGGCGGCGCCCTCTACTGCAGGCCCTTCTCCGCAGTAGAGCCCTTTCCACCAACCAAAGCCTTAGCGTGCGAGCCCGACCACGTGAGCAACAACCTTCAGTTTTGGTGTCAACAAGCAGATGGAGGCCTCCAAAAAACTGTGAATTGCGAGATCGCGCGCCACTACACAATATGTACAACAGCGCCCCTTCACATGCCCGGGCGTGGGGAGGACTCTGCGGAGAGAGGAGAGGGAGATGGCGGAGCCGGAGACGCCGGGATGGGGGACGACGAGGCCGGGGCAAAGTAGCTCAGGTAGCGCTCCAGCTTGTCCACCACGGGCATGAGACGCTCGCACGCCTGCCAGCCGGCCGATTCCATGACGCCCCTGCGCCACTCCAGCTCGGCGCGGAGGACGCGCATCTCCTCCTCTAGCTCCAACCGTTTCTTGTGCTCCACGTCCCACTTCATCTGGCCGGAGCACAGCACTGGCGACTGCAGCAGCTCGTCAGCCGATGGTCGCTTGTCCGCGTCCGCCGCCATCATCAACTGTTTTTTGGAGGAGAAAGGGGATCACGTCAGTCTTGATAAAGGGAGCGGGTGGGGTCGAGGTGGTGGATTACTTACCTTGAGGAGGTCGACAAAGGGCTTGGAGAAGTCGGAGGAGAGCTGGATGTCGCCCTCGCGGATGGCGTTCCACTCCTCGCCGCGGGAGGGAAGGGGCTTGCCGAGAGCGAGCTCGTAGACGGAGCAGCCAAGCGAGAAGATGTCGGCCTTGGTGAGCTTGCGACAGTCGACATCCGAAGCAAACAGGTCGCGCGAGATGTATCGTGAATCGCCCTCAGAGAACTCGGTCGAGTCGGCGAGCGAGATGAGACCCAGGTCGCCGATCTTGTAGAGGGGCGGGGCTCCGTCCTCAAGCGGGTCGACGTAGATGTTTTCCGGCTTGACGTCGAGATGCACCAACCGCTTCTTGTGGATGTGGCTCAGGCCCAGTGCCACTTGCCGCAGAATGTCAATCAGCTGCGCTTCTGTGAATCGGACGCCCCTCTTCAGGTGGTCCGCCAGCGAGCCGCCGCTGCAGTATTCTGTTGCGCGCGATCACAGGTCAGCCAGAAACTCCTTGGAAGGAATATACCGAACACAAAAACGCACCAGTTTGAATGTAGAGGCGCTCGGCCTCAACCCAGGCCGAGTAGTATCGGACGACGTGTGGGTGGGAGCCCAGGGCCGCCAGCGCGTAGACTTCCTTGAGGGTGTTGTGCTTGTCGCCGACGCTGCTGAAGGCGCGCTTGGCCTGCTTGATGGCGTAGAGCCAGCCGTCCACGCGGTTGCGAGCCTTGAAGACCTTGGAGAAGGAGCCCGTGCCGATCTTCTCAATCTCTTCAAAGTCGTCCAGATAGCGCGACCCTCGCTCGCTTCGTGACGCTGCAACAGAATTATTATCAGAGAAATGCATACACGCGAGGGGGGGAGGGTTTGAGTACCGATGCGCGCAGGAGACGGGCAGGCGCTGGGCGCCGGGCTGAACAGAGCGTTGTTGCCGCGCGGGAGTATTCGTTCCGGCGAAAATGGATTCACCTGTTGTGATTGTGATGTCAGGACGCGAACACGGGGGTGGCACGCGTGACACGCCTTGGAGCTTTGGGGGGAGGGGCTCCGACGTACATTGCAAGGGAGGTGGAGAGGAGTGGCGTGGGCCGGGGTGGAGTGGAGATGGCGCGAGAGCGGCTGTGGGCTGCTGGGTGGCGTGAGGTCCGCTGAGGGCATCACTGGCGTGAGCGCGTCGGTGGACGCTCCGTGCGGCGTCGCCGGAGTGACGGAGATTGCAGGCGCGGCCCTGTGAGATAAAAGGGGGGGAACAGTTCAGGCTTTGCTCAACCCACGCACAAGTGCCATCTCTCACCAGCAAAAAGGAAACACATGACGGCTGGAGCCGGAGCGGTACCGCTCGTCGTGCAAGAGCGAGGATAGCGCGTCAGGAAGGGCCGCACTGCCCGGTACAGCAGCGTCGCTGTCCTCCGAGAAGAGATCGGGCTTGGCTCTTGAGAGTAGCACCGAGGTGACGCCTTCCTTTTCACTAAGTCCTCGCCTTGCTGCCACGTGGAGAAGCGTGAGCGAGGTGGAAGCAACAAGATCAAGGCGCGATTTGGGGAGGTTACGCATGCGAAGTGGCGGCGCTGGCAGCTCATGGTCTTCGCCCAGATCCAATCGCAGGCGTTTGGCAGCACTTCCGCCTCCACTCCAACTGCGAGCAGCGGACGTGTGACGTGACGATGATATGGGAAAATTTGGGGCTCGAAAGCCGCTAGATCCAGCCAAAAGGGAAAGCCGATATGGGGATTTCTCCACGGGAGAAGGTGAAGGAGGAGGCGAAGATGAGCCCTCGAAAAGCCGTTTTCGTGGGGAGCCATTGTGCCAGGCCCGCATGGGTGACGCTGTGACAGTAGGAGGAAGAGAGTGGCGGGAGGGAGCAGGGCTCAAGAGAAGTGGACACGGCAGCCCATCATTGTCTCCTTGATCAGTCTGACCGTTAAAAGTCGACGCCATTTTGTCTTGAATGGGATCGATACTGGGGCGGATTCTGCCAGACTTGAGGCTGATTCGAACTGATCAGCCGTGAGGCGGACGTAGTTTTGGAATTGATCCAAATGGGGCAAACTGGCTAGTAGCCAGCTGGTTGATGAGCTGTATGAAGAAAGTCGGTGTGCGGCGACGATGCAAAGAGAAGCGCGCCAACAGCTTGACGGTTCGGCAACCGCCCCTTTTGGCGCCAAAACTGCACTACAAGAAATAATTGGTTTTTTTCGGGGCTTTACAAAAAATTCGCTAATTCAAAGCGATTAAATCTCTTGGGATGGGAGAACAGTTGATGTTTCAATGCCTTTCGGCTCTTTTGCAGCCAGAGCCACACGTGCGCCGAGCTGCTGAAGAGCAGTTGTTGTCGCTTTCTGCCCAGCCCGGTAGGCTCCGAAGTGCATTTTTCATTTTTCATTTTGAATCACGGATCTCACACGTGATACACAGGGTATGGCATTACCTTGTCACGCATCCTCGTGAGTGCCGGTTGTCCGCTTCCTATCCGGCAGGTAAAACGCGTGCAACTCGCTTCACGCTTCCTTCTCTGCACAGTTCGTCCCTGATCTCACCTCCTCTCGTGCATGCAGATGGCGGGCGTCCTGCTCAAGCGCTACGTCCAAGTGCACTGGGACACGGCCTACGAGCATTTTGAAGCGCCACAAACCGACCCAAGAGACAAGGTGGGCTCAAGCTACTGACCCTACACGCTGCGTCTGTGCTGCACACACACCCTTGCTCGTGCCAACATGTCTTGAACTCCTTTACGGTGCAGGAGGCCATCCGCGCGGCGCTGCCGCAGGGACTTGCCGATCCCGAGAGCAAGATCCGCACCGCTGCGGTACGCCGCGCTGTTGCCAGCCTGTCGCTGTGTCGCAGTGCGGGGATTCCCACTCTTCAAGGCGTCCCTCACGTTGTTCTGTCGACATGCGTGCGTGTGTATTGTGCGATGGACACATCAGGGCGTGGCGATCGCCTCCATCGCACACTGGGATTGGCCCCGTGAATGGCCCGGCCTTATTGAAGAGCTCGGTGGGCCTTCCTCCTCTTCCTCTTCTTCTCACTCTTTCTCTTCTTGATCGTTTGCTCCTCCCTCTGCGCCGCGCGGGCTTCTCACACTCCGGCCGGGGGGGAGGGGGTTCGGTTGCGTTTGTTGTTCTCTTCAGTCAGGTGTCTGGCGACCGACAACACCAACCTGATGGACGGCGCCATCAGGTGCCTCGAGATGTTCGCCTCGGGGGACAATATGAGCGACGAGCACCTGCCGGAGCTCATCCCGCGGCTATTCCCGCTCCTCCTCCGTGTCTTCTCCTCGGTAGGTCGCGCCTCGCTATGCGGGCGATTGCTTGATCTCCCACGACTCATGACCTCGGAACGTGCCCTTGTTGCGTGTGTTCCTTGCAGGAAGGCTATCCCGAGCGTGTGCGGGCGCGCGCCGGGTCGATCTTCTACGCGTGCCTCGAGTGGGTGGCCATGATCGAGGGCGTCCACCCGGAGACGCTGGCGGCCATCATGCCCTACCTGCCGGAGTGGGTGGGCCACTTTGCCCAAATTCTTGCGGCGCCGATGACGTCGGCCGAGGCCGACTACAGCCTCAAGATCGTCGTGCTCCAGATCCTCACCGTGCTGGTCCTCAAGTTCCCCAAGCAAGTCGGCGCGGCCATCAACAACATCGTGCCCCACGTCTACAACTCTCTTCTCACTGCCCTCAAGATGTTCGTTCTCCCTCCCCCCCCTCTTTCACCATCACCATTATCGTCATCATGACTGGACTACCAACATGATCATGATGGTCGTCGTGAGGCGCCTGCCATTTCTTGCGAGCATTTTCGTTTTGTTTTCCTCTCACGGTACCGGGGGGGGGAGGGGCCCGACCCAGGCATGAGGAGTTCGTGATCGAAGGCGAAGGAATCGAGGTCGCGCAGGATGAAGAGGGCGATGTGCGAGGCCTGGAGATGCTGATCATGCTCCTCCTCGACTTTGTGCGGAGCCTTCTTCTCTCCGTACGTCTGACCCCCTGCTCCCCCTCTCACGTCTTCTCGCGTCCTCCCTTCATTCACGCCAGCGGCTGACGCGCGCTCGTCTTCCTCCTCTTTATCGTCCTTATGGTTTATCTTCGCCGTCGTTGCCCATCTGGGTTGATGCTGCGGCCATTTCAGAAGCCGTTCAAGAAGGTCTTCGCCAGTGCGCTGGACTCGCTGTGCCGGGTCCTCATCAGCTACATGCGGATCACCCACAACCAGGTGCCTCCCCGTTCGCCCAAACAATCCGCTGCCATCGCCCGATCGCGGGATCCCAAGTTGTAGCTTAAGGAGGCGATCGACGTGGCTGGTGTGCTGGAAAAATAACCAAAAAACTACGCAGGAGGAGTCTTGGCTCGAGGACCCCAACGAGTATGTGGCGGACGAGGATGACGAGATCCGCTTCAACGCGCGTGCTGCCTGCACGCATCTCCTCCAGGACCTCATGGACCAGTTCGAACGCGTACACGCTCCTCTTCTCTTCCCCCAAATCACGCGCTCCGCTTTGATGTGCATCACAGATGCTGCCCACGTACGAGCGGCTCACATGAATGATGATGATGATGATGACAACAACAGCCGGCGGCGCAAGGAATTGCGCGCAGCGTGGGCCTCCTCTTCGCCGAGTCACGCCAGCAGCAGCAGAGCGGCAACCCCTCCTGGTGCGTGCGCGCCTGCAAAGCAGTCCCCGAATTTCGGGTCCACTCTCGCCGTGTTGACACGTGCGACACAAACACACGCGCGCGCACGCAGGTGGAAGCTGAGGGAAGCCAGCGTGCTGGCCATGGGCGCCACGGCCGACGCGCTCCTGCAGCTGCCCGGCTCCAGCTTTATCGAGTTTATCGAGAACGTGCTACTCCCCGACATCCAGACCACCGGTACAGCCTCTTCGTTTGTTTTTTTTTTTTTTGTGTTTTTTCCGTTATTTTTATTCCATTTTTGAAATGCAATTCTTTTTTGCTCTATTTATTATGCTTACGCACGGTTTGATGTGTGTTGGGCCCATTTGTGAAGCGTCGCCGTTCCTGCGGGGGCGGGCCATGTGGTGCGCAGCGCAGTTCAGCCAGGCCGTGCCGGCCGACAAGTCGCTGCCCTTCATCCGGGCGGCGGTCGAGGCGCTGCAGGCGCCGCAGGAGCCGCTCCTCGTCAAGATCTGCGCGTGCCGCGCGCTGGCCAGCTACTGCCCGAAGCTCGAGGACGCCGGGCTCGTCGCGCAGATGGTGGTCCCCACGGTGCAGGGCCTCGTCGGGCTCCTGGGCCAGACCACGGAGGAGACGCTCCACCTCACCCTCGAGACCCTCGAGGTCGTCCTCGCCAAGGCCGGCGACGTACACACCCGCCCTCCACTCCCGCCCTTTGGAAGCTTCCCATTTTTACATCTTTGGGATCTCCAAAGGAGGCGAGCGCGTGTCGTTTACCGGCTTATGTGTCGCGTGTATATATGTGTGGTGGCGGTGTACCAACGATGGGGAGCAGACGGTGCGGCCCTACGTGGAGGCCCTCGCCCAGCAGCTCGTGCGCGTGTGGGACCACCACATCAACGACCCGCTCATCACCTCCGTACGCACATACGCACACGCATGGCCTCTTTTTTGGTCTCGTTTTTTGATTGTGGGCCAAAGCGCGTTTGGGGGTGAGCGGGAGCGGGTCTCAATCCTGAAACGAAAAACACTAATTAACTCCTTCTTGAATGGTTAAAGGACGTGCAAGACTGCCTGCGGAAGCTGGTCCACATCCCTGAGTGCGCCGCCATGCTCAAGGTGCCCCCCAAATCCTTCTTTTTGTCCTTTGCCCCTTTCCCCCATTCACCATTCCTCTGATTCACCCGCCATGATGGTGATGGCGATGCGCGGGATTCTATGTTTTGGGGGGGGGGTCACACACAAAGGGGGCGCTGCTGCCGTACCTCCTGCGGCTCATCGGGCCGGCGCCTGCCGGGCAGGAGGAGGTCCTCTCCGGCGCCCGCGAGGTGCGCGCCATCCCCTTCCCCTCCAGTCCCCCTCCCGCGTGATTGGCATTCCAATCATTCCCTCACGAATTGGGGCGTTGGGATGATCCGGTTTGCGCCGGGGGGGGGGACTGCAGGCGGCGATGGGGCTGCTCGCCACGCTGGTCTACGCGACGCCGGCCATGCAGCCCACCGACCCGCTCCTCCTCCAGTGCGCTCTCATCTCCCTTCCCC
>NAVB01000811.1:0-11145 GCA_002179805.1 Acanthamoeba lenticulata
CAGCGTCTACGCGTTCGCCAAGCAGGGCACTGTGTGGGAGAAGGCCCCTAAAGATCCTCGTGCCCCGCTGCCCTACAGGCCCTCGGCCTATGGTCAGGTTGCGGTAGGTTGAGGCCTCTGCTGTTATGTTGTATTCTTCATGTTGCCTTCTCACCCGTTTATCTACCAATTGGATCGATCAGTACGACCCCTCCGAGATGCAGTATCAGGAGGAGCAACGGTGGAACTCAAATAAGAAAGCCAATGACATTTATGTCAAGAGCCTTGGTTGGGAGAAGGCAGCTGATGAGGGCTACATCAAGTACTCCTTCCTTTTCTTTGATCCCCTGCCCAGTTCTTTCCGTCCGCCCCATGATCTCACAGCGCGAGCTGCAGAATCCCCTATTCCTACACCAGTTCCCCCAAGGGCTTTGCCGATTACTCTGAGGCCTGGTGGTTTGCCCACTACCGCATCAAGACGTCGTACAGTGAGAAGGTGCAACCTTTTGCGCTCCTTTCGTATGTTATGTTATTTTATTTTTATTTTATTTTTGAGTTCCTTTTGTATTTAATTATTGTACCTTCCTGCTTGGTGGCGTGCAGGAAAAGCCATTCCACAATCCGGAGCTCTGGCGCTGGCGGCTGCTGCTCTCCGATGAAGACGAGGTCACGGGCTATGTCCAGTTCAACATCGGTATCGTCACACCGCCGCTCACGCCACGTACACGAGGACCGACCGGAGGTGGATGTGGGGCGCAGGTCACTTTGAGCGCTTGGTCAAGGAGGGCAGGTGGAAAGAAGAAGTGGCCTTGGCCGAGCGGATGCTCTTGGTTTCTCTGCTCCGGGATTCGTACCAAGTCGATTGCGCGTACGTGTGGCCTGCCCTTCTCAAGGTCAAGGAGTTCCTTGGTTGGATCACATGAACTTGAACGCTCGCTCACGTTGCGTGACTCGTGACTCGTACGTTGTGCGCAGGTTCTACGAACAGCAGACCATCCCCCGGTGGATGCTCAACAAGCGCGAGGAAGACCAAAGAAGGGAGCAAATTGAGGCCTCGCAACAGCAGGAAGCGGCCGCGCAAGCCGGAGAGGAGAGCAAGGCACGTCGTCGGTCCTCCCACCACCTGGTACCCAGCGAGCTGATCCCTACAGTAAAACCCCTGCAGAAGGAGGACGCGGAACCTTTCCGGGTGGACCAGCCTCAGGGCGTGACGGCGCAGCTCTACAACTACCAGAAGGAGACCCTCACCTGGATGAAGGAGATCGAAGAGATGGTGAGTCGAGACCTCGGCTGGCCGATCGTTCGCCTCTTGTCGTGGGAAGAACGGACAGGCAGTCGCGTACGACTTTCCACCCCATCCCCACCACGTTTATCGATGGAGGGATGTCCTCAAGATTCAACGTGGTGCTCAACCGGAACAGGTGCTGTTTGACGAGGATGGCGCGGTTTTCACGTACTCGGCACTCAACAAGATGCATCACCTGCGCACGTTGATCACCCGCGGCGGCATGCTCGCCGATGAAATGGTTCGCGCTTGGCCCCGCTCCTCGTGTTTTTCTCGTGACGGTCATGACTATGTCGACAAAGCCGTTGACCACAGATCTCAAATGCAGGGACTGGGCAAAACGTTGGTGGTTCTCTCCCTGATCGCCTTACAGAAGTCCCACACGGACAAGATCATCGCCCGCGACGATCAGCTTCGTCCCCTGGACGAGGTTCGGCGCTTCCTTGCCCCTTCAGACTTCAGGGTTGCTCATGGCAATGGTGCCTGTGCAGAACACGTTCCGGTCAAAGGCCACACTGGTGGTGTGCCCCAACCATCTCTGCAAGCAGGTTCGTTCGCTCTCCTTGCGTCTGGGAGCAAAGCCAGATATTTGACCGGCCGTCGTGCAGTGGGAAAGCGAGATCAAGAAGCACACCAACCCGCGACTCAAGGTGTTTGTGGTCAACACCGCGCGTGCCCATGAGAAGATCTCCTACCGGGACGTCATGAACGCCGACGTTGTGGTCGTGTCCTTCACCTTCCTCAGGTAGGCGCCGCGCTCGCGCTCGCGCTCGCACTCTTGCTTCCGCTCGGCCTGGAGACTCATGCGCCACCGCACGTGCGCACAGCAACCGGATCTACCTCACCACGAAGCCCTCGTGCACACCGAGCCAGCTCAAGGAGGGCGCGCGTTCCGCCAGGGACTACGACCCTCTGCGCGCCTTCGCGCCGGTCTTCCACCAGTTCAGGTTCGTGGGGGGTCCTGGTTACCGCGAGCACACGACGCGTTTCCAATACTGATGCAAAGAACAAACTCGCGGTACCAGGTGGATGCGCATCGTGCTGGATGAAGGGCACGAGGTCATGACCGATGCTGAGGGGGAGCCCATCTACGGCGTCATGAGCGATTACCAGTCCGTGTTCCGGTAACACAACCCTCTTTTCTCTTGTCTGCAGCTCGTCCGCTCGGATCCTCACACCGGTGCCGGGACAGCTGGTACGTCACGGGCACGCCCTTCATGGCCGGCATGAACTCCCTCCGTGGAGTCCTATCCTACCTCGGGGTCAAGGTCCAGGAGGAGGACAAGGACTGGCCCCAGTATGTCGTACGTCACGTCCTTTGGTCCAGCGATGTTGCATAGAAGCTGCGTCATTTCTAAAGCACGTATGCGAGCAATGTCGCGATGGTCTGGCGTGTGGTGCCTAGATTGGCAAAACGGGGAGCTCGGTCATTCAGCAGGAGGCCCTTCGCAACCTCTACTGTCGTCACACCAAGGCCAGCGTCGGCGGCGAATACCACCTTCCCGGTGTGGAGGAGGAGGTGCGCTGCTGCCCGAGCTCATCGCGGGGCGGCATCTGAGGGTCAATCGAGGCTGACCCGTGCGTGACGTCGTTTCCTCTGACTACCAGGTGATCTTGATCCGCCACACGATCGTCGAGCGCGCGCTCTACGAGGTGGCGCGCGTGGAGGGGCGCGAAAAGGAGATGTTCCAGCTCTGCAGTCACCCGCAGATCTCCAACAACCAGCGCCGGTTCGTGGCTGCCGTTTAAAACATCGCTTGCGCTGCTGCGCTCTGGGGCCGACACGCCTGGCGCGCTACACAGGATGCTGGGCTCGGAGCAGAAGAACCTGGGCGAGATCTTTGAGCAGGTGCTCGAGCACAAGCGTGCGCAGATCGTGGAGTCGGAGAAGGAATTGGAGCAAACCCGCCGCGACCTGGCCACCCACGAGTTGCGCCTTGCAGAGATGGAGGCAAGCCTGTCCCTCTTCTCTGAACCCACCGGCCACTTCATGTTGGGACTGACGATGATGTGCCTCGCCCCAAATCAGGCCGAGTTTAACGCCGCGCTGAGAAAGGATGCCGCCTGGAAGCCCAATCGCGTTCAGAGCGACCGCAAGCGCGGCATGGAGACGAACGTCCGGCGTGAGCGCAAGGCCATCGTCAGCCTGGAGAAGAACCTGGTGGCCTACCGCCAGTCGCTCGAAGTGCTCGAACAGATGAACCAGAAGCACAATATCGCGCCCACACTTCGCGCCGATGACCAGACGATGGACGACGACGAGAAGAAGCCCACCGCCGGGGCCATGTTTGATCAGACATCTCCCGCCACCGACGCGGCCTCGGTGCCGCATGCGCGGTACATGTCCGAGGACGAAGTCGATCAGTCGCTGGTGGAGCGCTACGGCTCCAAGATGGCGCACCTCTTCGTCTATGTGCAGCAGCTGTGCGAGGCCGAGGAGAATCGCATCATCATCTTTTCGCAGTGGGACCAAATGCTGGGCCAAGTCGGTACGTCCCTTCCTCCTCGGCTACGGCTCTGAAGAATCCTCCACATGGGGCCTCTCTGATCTCTTCTTTCGTGCCGCGCGATAACTGGCCATGGATCATCATGGTGCCTCTCTGCAGCCCAAATCCTGGAGGACAACGGCATCGCGACAGTGTCCTGCCGCGGTACGCTCAACTCTTCCTAGGTGGTACCAGCTGCCGGCATCTCACTCACGGCTTCTGTGATGGTAATGGCACACAGGCAACGTGCACCAACGCAACAAGGCCATTGGCGCCTTCCAAAGCGGCTCCGCGAGCAGCGCAACGGATGGACCTCGCGTACTCATGCTTTCGCTGGTACGCCCACGCCGTGGATTCCGAGCCTTTTGTCTGTTGCCCGAGACCTGACGGCGTGGTGGTTCTCTGCAGGAAAACGCGGCGTCGGGCACTAACCTTACGGGGGCGACGCACATTCTGCTGGTGGACCCCATCTCGGGATCGCGCAAGCGTGCGCGGGCGATCGAAGCACAGGTACGAGCCTCCGCTGTTTTCGCCTTTTCGTTCGTGCGCTGAACAACAACTCGTCTGCGTTGTTGACTGCTGCGCGACCAGGCCATCGGCCGCGCGCACCGGCTTGGCCAAACGCGCAAGGTGACGGTCGTCCGCTTCATCGTCGTCAACACTGTCGAGTTCGACGCCTTCCTCAAGAACTACGCCGGCGGCGGTGACGCCAATGACGAGAATGATGAACAAGAAGAGATGACGACCGCTGCCTCCTAAGGCTATGATCATCGAGGCGCCGGTTGGTAGTACTTGAGCCACGCGCATCAATCAAAAAATCCTCGTTTTGTCATCTTCTACTTCAAGGACTCGGGTGGTTCACCAAAGCAGCGAGATCGTCCACTTGTCGGGCCACGGCGTCGATGGCGCTCTCCATCGCGTCAACCGCGACGGCAGCCTGCTTGAGCCAGTCGCTGCGCTCGAGGAAAGCCACGCTGCTCGCGTGGGCGCGGTCGTGTAGGGTGGTGACCTGCTCGTCCAACCGCCTCTGCTCGGCAGTCGCCGTCACTCGCAACTCTTCGGGTGTGCTGGTCTTCACCTGCCGCGCAAACTCAGCCAAGCTCTCCTTTTCGTGTCGTCGCTCATTCGCGTCTGCATGCGTATCCGCCCATGTAGCGTTGTGTTAGCATAACTTCAAGGTCACCGCAAGGAAGGGCGCCCCCGCACATGAGAACAGATCTTGCGTCTCGCGCTGGTGCAGAGGCAAGTAGACGCCAACGAGTGATTCCTTTTTCGCCAACATCGCTGCCAAGTCCTCCCCAATGTCCTCGAGCGACAGGGGCCAAGCAGCCCCATGCGTGCTCATCTTGTTGTGTGGGGTTTTTAATTCTCTAATGATTTCTTCTGTTCTTCTTGCCTTTTCTCCTTCTCTGGGCCACTGACGGTCAACGGCCACAGACGCAACCCAAGATGATGAGGAACAGCAGAAGGGCAGGTTCGGCACTGGCTTCGACGAGCCTCCGCATTCATGGAAGGACGAGGTTGGCGGCACCTCTGGGAACCACGTGGCGCAGCGTGCAAACCACCAGCGGCGCGACCAAGGGAGCCAAGCCTTTGCTGATGATTCCTGGTCCCATCGAGTTCAGTGAGGGAGTGCTTCAGTCCATCTCCCTTCCCACGCTCAGGTACATCCTGGTTTTTCAACTGTTGCCCCGTGGTGAACTGATGCAATTTGCAGCCATGTGTCGCCTGAGTTCATCGAGTTGTTCGGTCAATCCCTCGAGCAACTTCGTTCCGTCTTCCTCACGGAGAAGGGCCAGCCCTTTGTTCTGGCCGGCTCTGGTGCGCCTCTTTTGCCCTCATTCTCTTCCTCTCCTTTTGGCCCCTTATAGAAGTGGCCACACGCGCAGGCACGCTCGGGTGGGACATGACGGCCTGCAACCTCTTGCAGAAGGGCGACAAGGCGCTCGTCGTCAACACCGGCTACTTCGGCGACCGCTTCGGCGAGTGGTATGCTTGTTTGTCCCAAAACAGATTACCCTCAGCGACTGACTGTAGAGATCCTGCTTGGCTCTTGCTCCCCATTCAAGCCTCACGGCCTATGGTGCTGAAGTGACCCACGCGCGCGCCGCCATTGGCGACTGTCCCTCCGTCGCCGATGTTGTCCAGCTGCTCGGTCAAAGGTTCCCCAGACCCTGACCAGGCCTCGCCTGCCCCACCGGGACGTCCAAGCGTTTTAACCGCTCTTCGCCGTGTAGGGACTCGTTCAAGATGGTGACCTTGACCCACGTGGACACCTCCACGGGCGTGCTGGTCGACATCAAGTCCTTTGCGCAGGCCATCCGCAAGCACAGCCCCAACGCCATCGTGGTCGTCGACGGCGTGTGCGCCTCTGGCGGTACGCAACTGCTCCCGCCGCCGCCGCCGCCGCCGCTGACAGGCCCTGGCTGATCATCGAGTCTCGCCTGCGTGCACGCAGGTGAGGAACTGCGCATGGACGAGTGGGACGTCGACGTGGTGCTGACAGCCTCGCAGAAGGCTATCGGCGTGCCGCCGGGCCTTGCCATCCTCATGGCCAGCCAGCGCGCAATGGTGCGGGCAAGAGAGAATCTCCCTCGCTGCCTGCTTTTTGAATCGTCCTCACATTTGCGATGTTGCGGGGCGCAGTCGCTGTTCAAGTCGCGCTCGACCCCCGTGGCCAACTACTTCTGCGACTGGGCCAAGTGGCTGCCCATCATGGAGAGCTATGAGGGCAGGAAGCCGTCGTACTTTGCCACGCCCCCGGTCAACCTGATCCGTGGCCTGCACACCAGGTGCGCATCTCGCCGTGCCCAAGAGATTGCCGCGAGACCCCTTTATTGATTATCTTCTTCTTGCGTGTGTGTTCCTCGCACTTGGGCAGTCTTTACGAGATTCTGAGTGAGGGCGAGGGAGCCATGGACAAGCGCTTCAAGGCCCACCAGACTGCGGGCAAGGCCGTCAGGCAGGCCGTCAAGGCGCTCAATCTCACCGTGCGTAATCGTCACCTCGACCGTGAAGGAGTGGCCCGCTGACGAGGCTTTCGATTGTTTGGCTCGCAGACTGTTGCAATTTCAGAGAAGCTCTCGGCCAACACCATCACGGCCGTGCGTTTCCCGCAAGGCGTCACCGCACCTGCGCTCCTTCCTAAGATCAAGAGCCACGGCGCGGAACTTGCAGGTAAGTTGAACGCGACGCACACATGAGCTACGAGCCGCAGGCTGACCTCACCGTTTCTCTCTTGCAGGCGGGCTGCACCATGCCATCAAGGCCGAGTACTTCAGGATTGGGCACATGGGCGTCTCCGTCACTGACCATGGCCGCGGTCACCTCGAGCAGACCATCAACGCTGTGGAGCAGGGTCTGGTCGAGTGCGGCTACACCAACTTCGAGAGGGGCGCTCCTGTTGACGCCCTCAAGCGCACCCTCGCCAGCCAGTAGTCGGCAAATACCTCGCATTCCGGCAAAGAGCAGAAAATTATATTCTTCTATCTGGCCGCGGCTCCCAAAAATCAACAACAATGGCGGCCACTAATGCCTTTGGCTTTCAGGGTGCTGGGCGGTGCTACCCAATCTGGAGGGACTATTCCCTTTGCATGAATGGCTCTTCACAGCCCGGCGAATGTGTGCCATTCTTTGAGGACTATGTCACTTGCACCCACGGCTGGGTACCCCCCCCTCTCTCCCGGATCCAACCCCTTGGCGATTTCGAATCTCCAGGACATTTTAAGCTGATTACAGTGCAAATTCACCCCGCATTGATTAGGCCGACCCGAAGAATAAGGAGTATCTCTTGCGCCAAGTTCAATTGGAGAAGGAGCAGCAGGAGTGGTACAACAAGTACGGCAAGAAGATGGAGGGCCACGTGCGAACATTCGAGTCGAGAGCGCAGTACCATGAGTGGAAGGAGAAGGTTGCTGCTGATGCCCGGGCTTCAGGTCGTCGTGTTGTGGTCAAGGAACAAGATGCCTCTATGGAGGACCTCAAGGCCTACACCAAGGAAAAGCTCAACCTGTGACCTCTTTCTCGCCTGTAAGCTCTGGAATGAACGTGACCCTCTCTTCGTGAGCGCTTGCTTTCCCGTTCCTCTTTACCTTCCTTGGGCGGGTGCGTCTTCTGAATGTCACTGCCCACTGCACCATGATGCGGCATGTGAAGCAGGCCCCGCTGCGAGAGTGGGCGTCCCTCTTTGTCCTCACGCGACGATCACTACCTCTTGTATGAGCTAACAGATATAGCGTCTCAACGTCCCCATAACTTCTTTGTTGTAAAGGCTGGCAAAGCCGATTGCCGTGGCCACTGGCTGTTGACTCCAGTGGGCGATCGGCCTCACGCTTGGGGCCTTCGTCGTCTTGAGCTTTCTACGCCGTTAAATCACATTTTATCTTTATTTTATTTCAGGTTAAAGCAAGAAGGCGAGGGGCAATGCGGCGAAGCACGACCCTCACGCTCTCGCGCACATGGCTGCCACCATGTGGCCGCTCTTACGCACGCTGTTTCACCACTCGTAAGTGCACACTTGGTGCCGTATGTGGAACTGGGCACATACATAACACTGACTGTTGACTTTTCTCTCCTCCACAACTGCACTGCCCCAAAACAAGGAGTCGAAAAGGCCACCATCTTTGCCACGAGCAAAGGTCGCAAGGTGAAGAGACTGCAGCAGCCCTTCTCTCTCGAGCTGGGCGGCACACTGCCCGAGGTAAAGCACACTCTCTCCGCCCTCCTCGTTGAGGCCACTCCCCAGCCTAAAAAGGCCCCGACGTGCAGCTCCACATGGTCTACGAGGAGTGGGGCAATGTGCACAACCCGGTCGTGCTCCTCTTCCCCTCTCTTTCCGTGGGTTCCCACGCCAGGTACCTGCGCGCCTTCCTCGTAGCGCTGTGCGGGGAGCGCCTGACCACGGGGCGTAATGAACCACAAAAGGTCGAGCGTCGATGACCCCACGGCCGGCTGGTGGGAAGGTGCGTCGCCAACAGCTCACCATCGCTCTCTCCTTTGAGTGATGCACTTGCAAACCTGCGCGCGCGGTGGTGGTTGGGGGTGTGCGCAGCTATGCTGGGGCCGGACAAGGGAATCAGCACGGAGAAGTTTCGCGTCATCTGCCCCGCCGGCCTTGGATCGCCGTTTGGCTCCACCTCTCCTCTGGTACTCTGTCCTTCTGCCTTTCTTTCTTTCTTTATCGCTTTGCGGCGCATCTTAGCGGCTGTGTCGCACACGACCGCTGCGCAACAGAGCACGAACCCGCACACCGGCAAGCCATACGGGAGCAGCTTCCCGCAGATCACTCCTCGAGGTGGCCACGCGACGCCCGCCTCCGTCACACCACCGCCCCGCCATGCCTGCTGATCTTCTCGCTGGGTGGGGGGGGGGCAGATATGGCACGAGCGCACATGGCTTTGCTCGAGAGCCTGAACGTCCGGAAAGCCCACGCTCTCGTGGGCGCTTCTCTCGGTGTGTCCCCGCCACCAGCCGGCGCATCATCAAAGTCTGATTCCCTCTTTCTCTCTTCCCTTCTTTTCTCTCGTGTGGCGATCAAGGTGGCTGCGTCGCCCTGTCCTTTGCGTCCGAGTACCCGGACTTTATCGACAAGCTGTGCGTGATCTCCTGCACCGGTACCGCCTCCATTGCGTCTTTCACCCCTCGCCCCCCCCCATGTTCGTGGCAAAAACCGATCTCCACGAACTGCAGGCAAGTCGACGCCGGGCAGCGTGGCACTCCGACACATCCAGCGGCAGGCCGTCCTTCGCGACCCCAACTACTGGTGCACACACGCGCGGCCGCTCGGACTCCCGTTTGTTGGCCTAGCCTCGCTCACCCACTGTTTTCCTGATGCATGCACACACACAGTGACGGGAACTACAGGGAGAAAGGCGTCAGCCCCTCCAACGGAATGGCCGTGGCCCGGCAACTGGGTAACCCTCCTTCCCTCACGATGCGGCTCTTCCCCCCTTCCCAGCTCCCGCCAGCAAGGGCCCTTTAGCTCACCGCATGAGATTGGGGGGTATGAGGTCTGCAGGGATGGTGACCTACCGGACGCGGGAGGAATTTAATCAGCGGTTCGACTGGGATGCGAGTGGGCCCTACCACCTGGGCGACGCCATCAACTTTGAGGTAGAGCGATACCTTCAGCGGGCCGGTACAGCATCTTCTACTCCCCCCTCCCTCGCTCTCACAGGCTCTCCACCTTGGGCCTCACCGCCGTGCGTCTGGTCGCGCCACCCAATGCAGCCAATGCGTTCGTCGACCACTACGACCCCAACTGCTATCTTCTACTCTCGTGCGACGTCCCCATTCCCGCTCTGTGGCCCTTCTTCCCCCTCCCCCCCCCCGCCCCATGCCCCTCCTCCCATACTGATGATTGGGGCGATTGGTTCCCTTCCCAACGTCCACACAGCAAGTGCACAGATTTGATGGACATGGGGCGCGGCCACAAGAACTTCTCCGAGGGTCTGCTTCGGATCAAGGCCAAGAGTGCTGCTCCCCCTCCCCCATTCCACGTATGCATGCGGCCCATCATCTCACAGCCTTGGACGTGCAGCGATGATCATGGGTGTTGATTCGGACTACCTCATCCCCGTATCGGAGCAGCAGTATGTGTACCACCTTCTGCAAGGTACATGCTGCCAAAATGTGGCCACAGACATTGGCCAGGTGGACCAACCATATTCTTGTGGGGATGTTGAGCAGCACACGGCAAGGACGTGCAGCTGCGCACCTGCGGCTCAATCTACGGGCACGACGCCTTCCTCCTGGAGATGGCCAGGTTCTTGCCCCATGTCCGTGACTTCCTGGAGCACGACCTCCATCATCACCATCACCACACATCACCCCGAGGAGGCGCCTTTGCCCACCCTTATTGAGAGGTGCAGCCATGGTCACAATCGTCTAAGAGCGTACCACATTGAGCCACAACCTTGTGCTCATACACTACCGCTTGTACCAAGTCAGCTTGCGAAACTGCACCTCCATCAGTTCTCCTACGCTTGCGAACTCCGTTGCGTTCTCATTAGCCATGTTCTCCTGTATTGCTGGTGGCGAAGGGAAACGGAACACGAAATCTTGAGTTTTGGCCTCTTTTCTTCTGTTCAAACAACTCCATTTTGGTCCACAGGAAAGGCCAGTTTGTGGCGACTCTCCTCTCCACTTCAGAACGGCGACAAGAGCGCGCGGCGAGCCGACGGAGCGCGGCGAGGCGGCACGTCCGGAAGAGCGCCCGACTTGAGGAAGTTGGAGAAGACGTGGTAGGCCAGGGCCGGCTGGTACATCGGCGCCTGTTGTTGGTGCAGCAAACAAAAACACGTGTGTTAAGCTCATCAAGAGGCGAAGCTAGCGGAGCTCGGGGGCTGGCCCCGCACGTACCTCGTGTCCGGCGCCCTTGATGGTGACAAATGTGTA
>NAVB01000813.1:0-14836 GCA_002179805.1 Acanthamoeba lenticulata
GTTGACAAAAATTAAAGGCATGTCCAAACAATTTAGCAATCTAAAACGTAAACAAACTATCAAAGTAAGTTTAACTTAAATAGATGTTATTTACTTATCATTTAACATATTATTGACAACTATTATATTAGTATTTTATGTTAGTTGTTAGTTGTTCTTTGGCTTTGCTATGTTTGGTTGGGTTTTTAATCTATGCCACAGCCAAAGAGGTATGCTTGGCATCATATCCGACCAATTACTTTTAACACTTTTGTTCCAAACAGACTGTTCCTGCCATTGCAGCATTGGTGTTTTTGATGATAACAGAAGTAAGCCCACTATTTTTAATGATATTCGTTGTTCGCGGGGACACTGCCAATTCTCCTAGAAAACGTTCTTTTTGGCTATTTTGTTTCCATACACCTGAGTAAGTGTGGCTTACGAGTGCTGCTTGTTGAATACTAAGTTTATACTTTTGATTAAAGTGATAGGTCTACGACTACAAAAGAAGCAAGTTCTACAACAGGCACCACGTTGGGAACTTTATCTGAATCAATGGAGAGCCAAACGCCTATTTAACATGATTTCCTATGCCTGGCCGATACAAACCACCTTTTCCTTCTGTATTGCGGGAACAGGTTCAGTAAAATTAGGTGGGCAAGGGAAGTCCGTTGAGGCTGATGATCGGGCTCGGGTAGGGCGCCGTGTTGTTGTCGTTGCTACCCTGCCCTTCACGCCAGGTGCCGAATCTTGGCTGATTAGCTTCGTCTTCTTCCCTCCATCTGCGGAAAACGCGAGCCAGCCGGGTACTGAAGTTTTCTTCTGGCTGGGTCGGATCGTCCGAATGCTGGAGTACCGATAAGGGCGCTGAAGGAGTACATGTGCCAACACCGCTCGGAACGCTCAGCTGGGTGTGTAGAGCCGACTCTGAAGTGGCAGAGGCTTGGCCGAAAAGAGAATGCTGTCGTTGGCCACCACGATTGTCAAGCGCTTGGAAGGCACGCGCTACCTCGAGCTCAAGGTCCACTTCATCAAAACCAGGCGGCTCGCTGCCGTGCTCGCCTCTGTCCGGATCTGGCCTTGTTACGGATTCGCTGCAGATTCCTTCGGAAGAAACCTGCCTTTGCTTTGCCTCTGGAGAGGAAAGCTGAGGAGTGGGGCCAACTCTCACGAGAGGCAAGGTTGTTGGAAGAGTAGATGAGGTCGGCATTGCTAAAAGCATCAGGCAGGTTCCCGTTGTGGCGACGCATGTAGACAAGTTCTCCCCTTCCGCCTTGTCGGAGTCAGCAGAGGGCGAGGAGGGCGGGGAGGGCCGTGAGGGGAAGCGATCGAAGAGGACACGCCCGCCTCGGCCGATGCGGACGCGTCCGCGGAAGGGCGGCAAGGCGGGGCCCACAAACACCCGCCCGGCCTGTTCCATCGGATACGGCACGGGCGGAGGCTGGCGCACGACCTATTCCCCCCCCCCCACAGTGGCCGTCAGAGGCCACATGCTCGAGAAATCGATCCCGCCTCGTGCAAAGGAGGGCAGCAGCGTACTTGGTTGAGGTGGGTGACGTGGGCCTCGCGTTCGTGAGCAGCCGCGGCCGCCTGCGTGGCCTGCTGGGCGGACGACAAAGTCGGGGGGCCGAACATCATGAAGTCCGGAACGGCACCTCTTGTCGGTTTGAAGTCGGCCGGGAACCTGCCCAGATTGGGGGGGGCGGGGAGGGAGAGAGAGGACGAACGGACGGATGAGACAGATCAACACGAAGCAGGAGGAAGGAGAAAGAGATAGAGAGAGGAAAAAAGAGTCAAGAGGGGGCTGAGTACGTGTGGCCGTGGGTGAGCTTGAGGAGGGCCTTCTTGGGCCGCTTGCCCAAGCTGGGTGGGCGACCGCGTTCGCTGATGAGGCCTGGTGAAGGGGCGGACGACGAAGTGGAAGACGATGTGGAGGAGGTCAGGCGCGATGGCAACGGCGACGATGACGCCGTGAGGGCCGAGTCACGACGTCGACGCTTGCGCGGGTGCTCGGCCGCTGAGCGCTCGGTCTGGAGGGAATAGGCGGAGGCGAAGGTAGAAGGAGCGGACGCGAGCAGGAGGGCGCGGTCCCTTTCTCTCTCTTTCTGCTCGCGCTCGAGCTCGCGCGGGTCGTCCATGAGCGGGACGCCCTCCTTCTGATGCGCCATATATTTAATGATAATAAATATAAAAATAGTAAAGATAAAAATCCCCACCAGCCACGCACGCACATCAATGAATCAATTTAGGCCATCATCATGCCAATGGACGCGAGGCGGGGCAGGAGGAGGAGGAGCCCATACGGCCCGGAGCTCAAAGAGCTCAAAGGCGAGCTGAATTTGGTCACGCTTGAGCTTCTCGCGCTTTTTGATCATTTCGAGGAGCATCCGCGAGCGCTCAAACTCGCGTCGCAGCTGCGTCATCTTGTTGTAGGCGATCTTGTCGTTTTTCCTGTTGCCCCCCTGCTCTCAACCCGGTGCGCGTGCGCACACGCCGGTGAGAAGGTCAAAAATAAATTTAATGAATTAAAAAAAGGCGGGCGATCAGTAGCGGACCTTTTTGTGCTGCTTAGAAAAGGGCTCTCGTGGGCGGAAGGCCACGAGGGGCGACGGGTCGTCGAAGGCGGGCGGTTCGTGGAATCGCTCAAGGAGGGGCTGCTTCCGCCCTTTTCTGTAGTTTACGGGGAGCACAAGTCATTGCGGGCACGCACACACAGAGGGCCTTGCGTCAGCATGCAGAACAACGACAGCCAGGGACCGCCAGAGGATAGAAGGGAGAGCTAGATGGGCATCCCGCCGCAGATGCCGCATAAGGAGTCGAAACGGTACACCCTCGAGCTACCCAAAGACAGAAAGCGAGGGGGGCGAGAAAAGGAGACGAGAGAGAGAGAGAGAGAGGCACCGTTTCTTCATCCAGTACTTGTACACGGGACCCACGTGAGCAAGAGGCACCTTGCGAACAGAATCGTCAGCCAGCACTTTCTCGGCCTGCACCTGCGTCAGCGCTTGCGTCTGGCCAGCGCGTCAGAACGGGCAGCGTGTGTGAGTCAGGTCAGGCCTAAGGCGGGTGTAGGTTCCCTGCACATTCTTCACCACACCCAACAAAAAAGAAGAAGAAAAAAAAACACAAAAACACAAAAACAAAACCGGGCACCTTGCTGTAGCAAAGGGCCTTTTCCATGCGGTCGATCATGAACTCGAGACCATCCTCGCTTAGCCGTCGGCCGCCCTTGAGTTCCTGTGCAGAGAGGGGAGATCCACCACAGCGGTGGTAACACATCACAAGGTCACGGGTGAGATCTACAGCAGCATGGAGTGGACAGAAGGGCAGAAGACGCGCACAACCTGGTTGTACTGCTCCAGCCACTCGCAATCGCTCTCGCCCAGATCGTACTCGACTTGAGTATCCAGCTCTTCCTGTGTGGGTACTACAATGCAAGAATGACGAGACACGTCAACACAACACAACACAGAAACGGGGGAGGCACAGCCAAGCCCAGCGCACTGTGGTATTGGATGTAGGATGCTTTTCGCTCGAACGGAGGGACCTCGGGCTCTTGGACGATGTTGAAGGTGGGGGTCGGAATGGCGTAGTCCGAAGGGTTGGCCTGCGCATTCAACGACCGCTTGATGGCTTCTTGAATGTGCTTTTCCTGAGGAAGCACACACCACACACACACGCACACAAAGGAGGGCTCAGTCAAGTGCACCGCGGTTGGGCTGCACGACACGGGTGCACGAGGCCAAACCTCTTCGTCCTCGGGGTCCATGCCCGTGGCAATCTTGGGCACAGTGACGGCGAGCTTAATGATTTCTTCATAGTCTTCAGAGTCCGCGCGGATGATCGGGATGGGTTTTGATATGTCAATCGGTCGTGGCCTAAAGCTCAAGCCACTCATTCTTGATCTCTTGGTGGTAACAGTTCACGCCCTAACAAAGATTTGCCATTTGTTTTAAATAAATAAAAAAAATCAAATCAAAACAAATCAAATCAAATCAAATCAAATCATGCCAAGTCAATGCGCCACTGGGAACGGCATCATACCAACGAGAGTGTCCACAATCAAGTCAGAGCTCCAACCGCAGAGGCACTACAAATCCCCAAAACATGCGCACAACAAGCACTTCCAGCTGAGCTTGGCTTGCTCGCGCTTGTCGACAAAAAACTGCGGCAAAGGCCAACAAGAAATGCATTACCACTGATGATTGATCCTTCACCCACCCATTCACACGTCCTCCCTCCTTCCTGGTCCTCATCGTCTTCATCACTGCGGCGGCTGTTGAGCCGGTGCCGGAGCTGGAGCCGGAGCAGGAGTCGCAGAGGGAGCAGGAGCCGAGGCAGAGGAGCAGGTGGGCGGGATGTCGTCTAGGGACTTGATCTCCGGCAAGGTGCCGCTAGCCATTTCTCCGCGGAGCGAGTGCTTCTTGGCGTTCCTCGCCCTCGTCAGCGCGCCCCTGTGTTTGTTCTCCTGCTTGTCAGCCGACCAAGCCATGCACACATCACACAGGATTTTCCCATTTGGTGGTTTGCGCGGGGAGGGGAGTGAGGACCGCCTGTAGAGGAAATCATGGCTGTCCTGAACGTAGAAGAGGCGGTAGGTGGACAGGCAGATCTTGCACTCGAGCCCATTCGATACCACCAAGTTCTCCATCGGGCTGCCGCCCCTCTTGGCCCACCTCCTCTGATTCCTGTTTGTTTCGTTTTGTTTATTCGTTTGGAAAGCGAAGTGTGCCGGTGAGTGAGTGAGTGATTGATGAATGCAATGCAATGCTGGCGGGTCAGCGCGATGCAAGTTGCGGTGGCTGGTGGCCAGTGTCCGAACGAACCGGAGGAGGAAAACGGCGTGCTTGCGCACGTCCAGGCTGGATTTGTCGGACTGGACGTAGTTCTCGACATACTCGGCCCACTTGTCCTTATCAAAGGAGAGGTCCACGAACCGGGGCTTGTCGTTGCTGTCGAGCAGCTGCACTGTCAGCTCGCAGCTCTCCTGCCGATCGCGGTGCATCGAGAGTGTTAGGTGACCCCCGAAGTTCATGTGAGTCACCAGCGCGCACAAACGCGAGGAAGATGGCCAAGGGCGGGTGGTGTCGACGTACCTGAGAGAATTGAAAGCGGAAGCAGCGGTCGTCCTCGGGCAGGAGCTCGAGCACATTGGAGTGATAGATAACCTCCAGCAGGCCGCGAGGCCGCGACCCCTCATACGCGTACAGAGCCAGAAGCTTCGCGCACGAGTCGTCCGTAATCAGGATCTGCAGCTGTTGTTGTTGTTGTTGCGGGTTTTGTTTTCGTGTTTGCGCGGGTTAGTGTGAGCGCTATGGGCCACCGCACGCGGGTAACAACTTAGGAGAAGGAGAAGGAGGAGGCACCTGCTTGGCCAACTGGACGATAAGCTTGTCGATGGTGAAGAGAACGTAGGACGAAATGCCGAACATGTCGCGACAGTCGTCTTCGAACTTGGACTGCTCGAGCGAGCCCTCCATGAGAGCGTAGATGGAGGTGATCAGGTGCTGAGTTCCCGCGTTTGTGCATATGCGCGCGCGCATGTGGACGTGAGCAACATAAGGCAAAAGACCTCTCCCAGGGGGGAGAGAACGCGCATCCACACAAACGGCATGAGTGGTGGGTGGGGGATGCGTACCTGGTAGGGGTCCTTCTTCTCAGAGTCGGAGGCGGTGCCGAGCATGTCCTTGGGCGGGGTGAGGATCGAGGCTGCCCACTTCTTCTTGTCCGACGTCTTCTCCATTTCCTTGGCCGAGGTCAGGCGGTCGTAGATGATCTGGTAAAGGCGGAAGAAGCAGTAGAATGCCTTGTTCCCAAAGAATATCTTCGTCGTTTTGGGCGAGTAGCGCATCAACTGAATTCACCCATGAAGCGACCCCAGAGAGGAGGGAAAGGGTGAGCGCCACATCAACAGCCGGATTTTGTGTCCCACTAGCTCCTTAAGGACAGACAAAGGGCCCACCAGGAGGAGTCAAGGAAGGTACCGGCGACGGTTTGCGAGTCGAGTGCGTTGCCTCAGCTGACTCGGAAGGGGTGGCCACGGGGGCATCGGATAGCGAGACGTCCGGCAGTTCCTCCTCTCCCTCCTCGTTTTTGCTCTGCGGTTGGTGTTGGTATTGTTTTTTGTTTTTTTGGTTTTTTGGTTTTTTTTGTTTTTTGTTTTTGCGATGGTTGGTGACGAAATGGTGCGTTAGCTGCCACAAGCGGAGTAGAAATTTTAGTACAATCAGCTTGGGAGAGAGCTACGCACGGTGGTCGAAGCCTCAGTGAGTGCGGGGTTGGGTACGGCGCTGGCTTCGGTCGTCTTGTCGTTGGCGTCCATTGGGCCAGCCGCGGGAGTGGGCTGGGGCTCCTCGTCCTTCTTTCCCTCAGGCTGCCCCTGCGGCTGCGGAGCACCGGACTGGGTCCCCTCGCTCGTCTGAGCCGGACCCTGCGTCTGCGGAGCAATGGAACGCTCAGGAGGTGAGCTATTACTATGTTCTTGAGCGCACAAAATCAATCAGAAGGGGGAAAAAAAAAGAGAGGAAAAGGGAGAGACGCCCACCGGCTCTTTCTTTTCGAGCTCCATGGCATCGCCGGCAGGCTGAGGGGCGGGTGCCGCCGAGGTGCCTCCTTCGACGTCCATCTGTTCGCCCTTCTCCTCCTTTACTTGCTAATGATATGATTGGGGTAGAGAAAGGAGGAGCACACCCAAGTCAGAGGGAGACAGGCCAACAGGTGCTCAAGCGCGGTCGGGGGAGCAGTACCTGAGGCGGAAGAGCTTCAGCGGGAGAGGTTTCGCCATCTGGCTTGCTCTCGTTCACGGTCGCAGAAGTAGAGGGCTGGGCGGACGCCTGCACCGTCTCCTTGGGTGGGACCAGGAAGAAAGCCTTGATGAAGCGCTCCATGAAGGCGTCCAGCTGCACGCGCCCCACACGAGAGGGCAAAGGTGGAAGTGTGAGATTCAAGTCAGCCCGGCGAGATAGAAAAAGCAAGAGAAGGGAAAGGAGGAGGGGGAGAAAGAGTGGAAGCGTACCCGCTCCCTATCAGCCTTGGACAAGAGGCGCTCGGCAGCGTTGGTGATGAGGTCGTTGATGTCGTTGAGCACCTGCGGATCATCCATGACGTATTTGAGGTGATAGCTGGGTTGCTCGGGCGAGGGCTTTTGCTTAAGCTTCTCCTGGTACTTCTGCTTGATCTCGGCCAACAAGACTGAAAGCGGCGGGGGAAGGGGAGATGCATCGCTTGTCAGGCCCAAGCAAGCGAGCACGATCCGAGCGTTGAGAGAGAGAGAGAGAGGAGGGATAAGGCGCACCCTTAGAGGACAAGTTCTTCTTCTCGGCCTGTTTGAAGTTGAAGGAACGGTGGTCGAGGGATTTATGATAATTTTTTTCGTTGACCTGTGGGTTGAGAAATTAAAAATGCTCCCCCAAACAAAATAAACACAAAAAGCGGACGAGAAGAAAAAAGAGATAAAATTGGGATAAGGCCAGATGGTACCTCTCGCCAGATCTTGTTCCACTCCCTGCGCGCATTACGCCACTCGTTGTCTTTCTGTTTGAGCCGCTTGAGGATCACCGGAACCGCGACCACTAAAGAGGAAAGAGGAAAGAGGGGGCCGAGGGAAAACATGAAACAGGTTAGTCGGAACGAGCTGCAGTGGTTAAGAGGAGGAAGGGAGGAGGGCTTGCCAGGGTTGTTAAACAGCTTGTCGATAACGTCAGGACCCTTGTTCCCGTAGATGCGCTCAATGCTGCGGATATGCAGGACTGGACGTACGAGCAGAGCACACAGGAAGGGGAGAGAGAGAGAGAGAGAGGAAGGAGGTGAGACGACGGACATATCGAGGTCGCGATCGCACGAAACCTTTAACGGAGGGTGGGAAGGGGACAGAAAGGCACGAATACCGTCGAGGTTGTCGATCTTGAAACGCGAGGCCTCGTCCTCAGGCATGTCCATGATCTGCTTGAGGATAGGCTCAAGGGCGCGCATGGTGGACGAGTTGAGCTCGATTACCAGATCCAGCTCGTATCTGTCGTCCTCGCACTTGAACAACACCTCTTCGTACTGGTTCTTTCGCGAGCCCTTGAAGCCGCCCTCCTCACTGCCCATGGCCATGCTCACATACTTGTTATTCAGCACTTCCCGCGAGAGCTCGTCGCCGGTGGTCGCAGCCTTCTGATACTGGTTTGGCGCCGAGGAGAGAAGCAGGAGGCAAGGAAGGAGAAGAAGTGAATTTCGTGGCCACGCACATCGCCACAGATTCGGGAGAGCTGAAAAAGGAGGAGGAAGGCGAGAGTGGAGGGGCACAATACATTCTTGGGGAGCGCCCGGTAGCTGGGCCCGTAGCGCTTGCAGGCTGAAAAGTCGATGTCGGCCAGCGACCAGTGCTGCGAGGGCATTTCCTCCTCTGAGTCCACAGCGGGCAGTTCTGTGCGTTTGCAGGCCCCAACTTAAGGGTCACTCCTTGATTGCTAGTGTGGCAGTGGTGATGGCAACGACGACAGTAGATATAGACAGAGGCCAAGGGGGAAGGAGGGGTACCAAGCTCGTCGTCGCTGGTAAAGCCGATGAACTTCTTGAAGCGCTCAAACAGCTCGGGTTGGCCAGCAAACACGTCCCTCACCACCACCGCCTGGGAGAGGGGTGATGAGGAAGAAGGCGCGCTCGTCCGGTTAGTGCTCTCACAACAGAAAGAGAGAGAGAGAGAGAGAGAGGGGAGAAAAAGAAGAGAAGTTGAAAAAAATAAGATACAAAATGTACCAGCTCAACCCTAGTGATGATCTTGTTGGAGAAGAGGTTGAGGCACTTGAGGAACTCGTTATAGAGCTTGTCGTTGTTCAGCTTCTTCCTGACCTTGTAGAAGAAGTTAAGCTCCTTTGAAATGTTGTCCTGGTGCTGCTTCTTTGTCAGGCGCTCTTCGGCCTTTTCATGGGCTTTGCGCTTCATGCCTCGCCCTTTCTCGGGCTTCTGTGCCGAAACGACGCCACTTCATTACAAATCCATCCCCCACCACGGACAAAGAAGTCGCAAAACATACCACTTTCTCCTTGGCTGCCTTCTTCTTGGCTGGAGCGGGAGCCAAAGTTTGCGGTTTGTTGGCCACGCCTTGTGGCCGACGCCTGCGTCACCACCGACCACGCACGTTATAATTATATACAGCCGCGCAACAGACGGTTGCGATGGGCGGTGAGGGAGACGCACTTGTTGGGGGCATCCGTCACGCCGGCCGATGTAGGGTATGACGGAGCAGCGGGACCACCGAGCTGCGGATTAGGGGTCGTGTTCTCCGGGAGGAACTCGGAGAACTCCTCGAGGAGGTCCGGATGGTCCTGAGCAGCCAAGCGGATGAATTCCATGCAACCAACATAAAGTCAGCCGTCGCTGTGCACGCTTCTGACATCACACATCAACGACTTCCCAAAAAAAAGCACCTGAAACAGCCAGGCCACCTGCTCATACACATCCTTGATCGTGTGTTGCTCCCGATGGAAGGTATGCAGGATCTCCAAGAAGCTCTTATAGGTTTGTGGCTGGTGCAAGAAGCGCAGCTAAAAGGACAAAAGAACGAAAAGTTAAACCTTGAAATAAAACGAGAGGTTGACACCCCCCAAATCCCACACATAAATGAGGAAATAAAACAAGGAAGTAGCACCTTGATCTTCTTCACATAGGCCCTGGCGTGGTCGAACTCAGGTTGCTTCCTGCCCACGATATCTGACTCCTGCGAAGCCACGGTGGGGACTAAAGAGAACGAGAAGGAACTAATGGTCAAAAAAAAAAAAAAAACGAGGACTCGTTCACGACACCAGCAACCCAAGCGCGCACCAATCTTGTAGCCAGGCGGAAGGAACGTGTTGAACCCCAGGATAAGATCATCGTGGCCTTTGAAGAGCTCCGAAACACGAGCAATAACTCCAGGTGTGTCGATCCTATTGCAAGAACGAATGCATAGCAGTGAGTCACTTGGATTCCCGACACCAACATCACCTCTCATGCCATAGAGAAAGCACTCACGTTTGTGCTTTAAACTCCTTCATCACGTCGAGAAAGTAGTTGTAGATCTGTGGCTGGTACTGGAACTGCAGCTTCACTTGATCCAGGAAGTCCAGCGCGCTCTCGAACTTGACTCCACGCGACGGCGGTGAGGACATCACATGCTGCGCCGAGACACAAAGCTCCGGTGTTACAGCCGCGGGTGACCAACAATTCATAATAAACAACTTTAAATTTATTTATTTTATTTATTTATTTATCAAAAGCAAGTACCTGATGAGTGTGGATCGGGACGGTAGGTGCTGCAGGCTGGCCATAACCACCTGACTGCGGAAGACCCGTTGGAGCTACGCCTGGCGCTGCCAACACAGGGGCTGCTGAGTGTAAAGACGTGTGTGGCGGAGGCAGGTTGATCCTGTTTGTGGCAAGAGAGTCAGCCAAAAGAGGATTGTTTATTTTTATTTATTATATTAAAACCGTGTTATGTGTTTTTTTGTTATGTCTTTTTCGAGATGGTCAAAAGAAATAAAGAGGCAGATAGAAACGCACAAATTTGAAGCCGCCGGGAGCAGAGGTTGAGCCTGTACTGGCTGCGACCGAGTTACATCGGCCAGCGGGGGAATTGAGGCAGGAGAGATGCCCCCACCCATCGACGAATGGGATGATGTGCTCGAAGTGGATGGAAGAGGACCCGAGGCGGCCGTAATGGGCGGGAGTAAGCCACCCATAGGCGCAGCTCCGATTGGCCGAGGAGCGTTCAAGGTGTTGGCGCCAGCCCCAGGAGCAGAAGGGGCGGTACCACCAAGAGGAACGGTGCCCTGATTGCCGTTGGGCGCCGCACCTTTGAGGTGTTCGGTGTTGCTCGGATTCATCGCCAACCAAATGAGAGATTTTTTTTACCTCACTGCGCGTTGATCGGCTGTGATCTGTTCAATCTAAACCAATCGAAGATAGAAAGACGCAGCGTATATAGAGGTGACAAAAGAGAGCCAGTAGAACTCAGCTCCCTCTTTGGCAGAGCTCGGTCGAGGGGGGGCGCGACGAGTTGGCGAGGTCTTGATTCGAGCACGAAAAGGGGCTTCGCACACGTGAGGCAGAAAAAGATCGAGTAGCACGAGAGCTGGCTCGTGCCGGGAACGAAAATCTTGTCGACCTCTGCCTGGAAATTCGGGAGGAAATTTTATTCACAGCTCCGGAGACACAAAGCTTTGTCGTCAGGAGGGGCCCTACCACTCGGGCTCGCTCATTGCGCGACGCCGCGCGCTCTCTTCCTCCTCTTGCTGCCTCAGTCGCTCTTGCTCTTGTTTCTTTTCGCCCTCAACATCAAACTTCTCGCTTCCTTCAACGTCCTTAAGATACTTGTCGTGCAGGTAGGAGCAGCTGTCTAGCAGACCGCCCTTGCAATCGTCGATGGACTTCATTTCGTGCGGAAATGGAAAACGGAGCTCTGTCCAAGTACTGCGCAAACCGCCACAGCAGCTGTCAGTGTGTGTGGGTGGGTGGGTGAAGGCACTGGCGTGCGGAGTACCGGTTGGATTGTCGCCAGGCCATTACCTCGAAGCCTTTTCGGTCGACAGCAAACATGAAAATCTCACCCACATCCGCCATCTGCGCACAGACAGCGACGGAGGAGTGGTGAAAACTGAGCTTCTCACTCAAGCAATGCTTGCAGTCACAAAAGGATGGGGCGCACCTGGGCATATTCTTTACAGAATAGCTTGAGGTAAATAGCTCGCTTGGGTCCGTTCATCCAATCCAAGATGGCTCGACCGCCCTGCATCACAGGGTCCACCTGTGCCGCTTTGTACTGAGCAAACGATACGTGAGTCGTTTCCTGCAGCCTGAAGGCGTGCGCGTAATAATCCACCAGCGCGGGAGAAAAGAAGAAAGGGTGGGAGGTGAGCGTTAAAAAATAGAGGAAAGAGGACAGTTCATCACACAAGAACGCACCCGCCGCTGCAGTACACGGTATCTTCGATCTCCAGCTTGTAGAAGGACAAATCATCAATGATCTTGGCACAGCCTTTAAACTCGAAAGGTGGTGAGTGTGGGACGAAGCACAAGTGTGCATAAAGGAGGAAAAAAGAGAAGGAGAAGTAGGCCCAACCTGGGTGTGTGAGGAGGTACTGTCGGCGCACAGATACGACAGAGTCGCTTGCTGTGGAGGGATCGAGCTTTCTGTTTTTTGTTTACATTATAAAACAAGAACGCTCTCAGCCCATGAGCGCAAGGGGCGCCCTTGTGAATTATATAATAATAAAACGTCGGCGCAATACCTTAGCCGCCCAGCAAGGTTCACGCGAGGCAAAGCGAAGTTGGATGGGTTTATGTTCACAGGAGTGAGTGGGTAGACCTTTGGGCCCACCGAAGTCAGTCGCAAAACTTGCATGGCCCTTACACGCACAAGAAAGGAGAGGTGCAGGTTGTACCACTAAAGAGGCCAAGTCAACCTGTTCCAGATTCTTGACATGCTTCTCGTCAGGGCGCAGGCCTACTATGGGCACTGCCTCGATGTCGAGGATGTAGGGCATGAGCGAGCCATAAAGAGGGAGCGAACCACCTTCTTTTTTGTGCCCCGCAAACAGCTGTACAGTGGTGAGCGAGCCGGACTTGCGCGATTCGACCAGCGATCTTGTGAGTTCCGGAACCGGAAGCCGGTCGCTGGCAGCTGCGGAAGTGGCGTAACGCTGCCTGCGCGAGCTCAAATCCAAAAGGGAAGAGGTTGTTGTTCGGTGTCCTAGAGAGTTCAAAGATCGGGAGGCAGAGTTGAAGGAAGAATAAATGCATAGGAAGCGAGATTGTGCACAGCTCCGTGTGCACAGCTTGGAGCTCAATGCCTTTCGGCTTGCGCAAGTCTTTGCCCCATGCATGAGCTCAATCCCTCTCTCTCCTTTCAAATGAGAAAAATGAGCCATTTCCCGCACCCTTTATTAACTCCGTTTGAGAAGGCGTTGGGCGATTCCCGCCAAAAACAAGCGTTTGTTTCTTCTTGGCGCAGTTTCTGCACAAGGCACAACGCACACAACCACCATGCGCAGGCAGGCACGCGAAGGGAAGGAAAACCAGCGCGACGCCGCCAACACCAGGCTTATCCCAGCACGCCGATGCAAGAGTCACATGGGGGTGGTGGCGTGCGGCAAGGAGTGCACGGGCCAGTGCATCACTCCTCTTCCGCTTCGCTTGTCCAGTATGTCCAGTCGTAGGAAGAGAAGAAGCGACACAGAGCACGACGAAGAGAAAACTCAAACCCATACCAAAGAGTTGTCATCTAAGCCGATTCGAGAACGCGCCCAACGCGAAGGTACTCCCCACGCCGGGTGAGCATCTTGGCACCAACCGCTTGAAACTAACATTGATGGTCGCGCTGCCAGCTCATTTGCTTAAACGAATCAAGCGACTGTCGGCCACGGCAGCAGATTTCCCCGATTTAGTGCAAAAGCCCATCAACCCAGCCGCTGGTCTTAGATCACTGACCCTTGCCGGTGTCGCCCACCTGATACAAAAGGGCAAATGTACGTGTGCTCACTCTCTCGCAGTTCTGCCCCCCCCCCAATCTCTAGGCTCACAAGAGATGCTCGTGTTTGGGAACAAGGTAAAAATATCATCGTCATGAGCGGGGCCGGCATCTCCGTGTCTGCAGGCATACCAGACTTTCGAACCCCAGGGCACGCACTTCCACGTCCACTTTCTTCCTTCATTTTATTGACAAGAAGGCTGCACTGGCTGCTCCACAACAGGACTGGTCTCTACTATAACTTGCAACAGTTTAACTTGCCAACACCAGCGTCCATCTTTGATATCGAGTACGCCGAACCGACCCTTGAGTTTGCTCAGTGTGCACTCGGTTTACTGACTGCTACATCTCCTATAGTTATTTCATGCAGAACCCTGAGCCGTTCTACACATTGGCCAAGGACCTTTATCCCGGCTGCTATAAGGTATGTTTTTGTTGCAACCCTGGCCAGTAAAGCTCTCTTCAGCTTGCACCAGCACTTTTTGATGAACAGCATGATACATGTGCAGCCAACAGTTGTACACTATTTCATTCGGCTTCTCGCCGACAAAGGACTTCTGCTCCGCCACTACACACAGGTATTTAGAAGAAGACAACTTGTTTGTCCCTCTTGGCGATTTGGTAGCGCAGCTGAGGCTTATTTGCTTGTTTGTGGTGGACCCAGAATATTGATGGCCTTGAGCGAGTTGCTGGCGTTCCAGTGGAGAAACTTGTTGAAGCTCATGGATCATTCTTTTCTGCTCACTGTGCGCAGTGTTTGAAAGTTCACGACCCTGCTGAGATTCGAGGTATCCCTTTACAAATCTCTCAAACAGTGTAGATTGTACACATGTCCATTAACCGCGTGCTCGATGACAGACGTCTTGACCAGCAATGGTTCTCCCGTTTGCAGTGAGTGTGAAGGGTTCGTAAAACCAGATGTGGTGTTCTTTGGCGAACCGCTTCCTCGTCGCTTCCATGCCTTGGCTGAACAGGTACGTGTTTGTGTGCTGTGCCTATATACCAATTGCCCTGCATGTCCACTATGTGGCGCCTCCTTTGACGTTGTTACTCTTTTTTTGCCAGGACTTCGCCAAGTGCGATCTTTTGATTGTTCTCGGCACTAGCTTGCAAGTGCAACCTTTTTCTAAGCTCATAGACTTGGTACGTGGACGCAAACCATGCTTTCAATTTTGACGGGCACCAAGCAATGGACAAATCTTCTAATATTCATATTATTACTGGCAGGTGCCTGTGACTGTGCCTCGCCTGTTGATCAACAGACAAGAGGTCGGAAAGAAGCCAGATGATGTTGGTGGCAAGAAAGGCGGCTTCCGTTTCGGTACGGCTTCACCACAAGCTTGCCTTAGGTGTTTTGGCCTTTGCTAA